>OY747133.1:7973047-8268047 GCA_963556465.1 Berberis vulgaris
GATCATTGACAGTGGCAGTTGTGAGAACGTAGTGTCTGAAGAGGCTGTCCAAAAATTGCAGTTGAAGACAGATAGTCATCCCAAGCCGTACAAATTGTCGTGGCTGAATAAAGGCAGTGAAGTAACAGTAAATAGGCGATGCCTAGTGTCTTTTTCGATTGGTAAGAAATATTTTGATAATGCTTGGTGTGATATTGTGTCTATGGATGTTTTTCATATATTTTTAGGCAGACCTTTGCAGTATGATCGCCGTGTTATTTATGATGGGTGGAAAAATACATATTCCCTTAGCATTAAAGGGAAGAAAATTGTGTTGGCACCTCGTCGGGAAGGAATCACTCCTACCCCGGCAGCCAATAATACTAATATGCTTTCTAGGTCCATGTTTTTAGATAAGATTGAGCGTGGAGACGTGGTTTATGCTCTGCTACCTTGTGGGACTAGTACAGCAGAAGTGATTCCAGATTTGCCAGCGGGGGTGCAGCCTCTGCTAGCCGAGTTTTCTAACCTGATGCCAGAAGACCTTCCTCCTGGACTGCCACCTGAAGCTATTGTGAATTCCGATAAAGCTATTGTGAACTCGATGACGAGTTCTTTCCAACCTGGGGTGACTGATGCAGGAGGGTTTCTAGGGTTCCTAATTTGGGTTCCTAGAGTTCCTAATTTGGGTTTCTAGGGTTCCTAATTTGCTCTCAAAGTTATTTACTAAATAACTTTGAGTAATCTTTCAATTTAATTAGGAATCTTTTAGTTTCCTTTTAGGATTATGCATTATTTTCTTTTAGGAATAGACTGTTTGTTAATTTTAGTAGTTTATTTCCCTTTTATAGTAACATTTCAATTTGGGCCAGATTTCTGGCAGTTTATTTTTTTTATTACGTATTTTGTTTTAGCGAGATTATTGGGGTTTTGCTAATTTTGGTAAAATTCTAATAATTACGAGTTTTAGCTAAGCTATAAAGTCCGGCTTGGGGCTGATTTTGGAGAGACATTTGATTTGCATAATTTCGAATTGACATTAGAGATATTTCTCTGTGTTTGGGGCGATTCTTTTGTATTCTTCCTTGTTAATTATCTGTTAGAACTAGCATGCAGGATAATCGCTATTCTGCCCGGCGTCATCTATTTATGCAAAATATCATTTAAAAAAAGGGCAGAAATTTTTACATTCCTTTGAAGAATATTATCACCAAATACGTTGCAAGGCTAAAATTCTGGTTGAGATCGTTGTTTGTGCGTTGTGAACGTTGACAAAATAATGTATTTAGCAATTTCAATCCCTAAAATTACAACAAAAAGGCAATTATCATTAGACAAAACGATAGACTATTTTCTAGCACCATCAAATTGACCTTAAACTTAAACTGACCTTCAAGGGCACTATGCAGCGTAAAGTCATGTCTATGAAAACTCACCATTGTAGTGAAGACATCAGCCTTTTGCTCTATCACGAGATTTCCTTCTTTGTCGATCCAAGGATTCTATCAGAAGTAACAAACCATAATCTCTCAAAACAATGGGGTTTGTAGGATTTGCACTGGATGAGCCCCCACATGGTAGAAGAACTGATCAGCTGGTTGATTTTCATGAGCTACTATGGTTGCTATCATGGCATTCACCACCATGTCCCCTGGAATCTGTTAAAATCATTGACAAAAAACAGATCACAGTATTCAGGCCCAACTATATATGTAACATATACAATCTCAAGAACTTACCATGTCAAGAATGGACTCAGTATTGCCAAGGACGCATGTCAATTCTCCTTTACCATAACCAACTGCTAAGCTATCAATTGTTCTGCCATAATCAATTAAAATGGTTTAATACAATGCCTTTTAATCAAGTAACGGATAGGGCCTGGAATTGATGTTGCACCTAAAACTACAAGTTGTTAACTCCTGAACTTGTGAGACCCTACTCTTTCATGGCTACTTTTTCTTCTTCTTTAGTAGCATTTTGAGATTCAAATTCGAGTTTTTCTTCTATTAGCTTCATCTCTTGTTCAATATCTAAACCAGTGGTTCTGTTCAGTGTTCCACCCATTTGGAAACCTTTCTTCAATTAAACCCTTGTCTGCTCTTCACACACATAAGTTGAAAAAAAAAACAGCATGTTAAAATGTTCATGTTCATAAATTAAATTAAATCTAAAATAAAACCTCACAATTTGAAACATGAAGAAGCATTTCTAGTTTCTTGCAGTCCTTTGTGAATTCCAAAATATTTTTAGCTCCAAAAGTATTAGTACCTAACATAACATCGTATCTATACGTGATACATTAGTATTTCCATTGTTTTTTTAATTTTTTATGGAATAAATGTTAAGATAAAGTACTTCTCATCAAACTTAGTAGTGGCAGCTAATTTACAATGATGTTGACTTCTTTTAGCATGTGTTCCATCAAATCTATATCCTTCAATCCCAGATCTTTGATTGAGATGTCGCCAAGAACTGGTATCACTGTGCCTGTAATGAACTCAAACAACCCTACAGTGTATTTCTCCTTCAGCTGCTTGAATACTTCTTTGCTTATAATCTAGTTGAAACAAGTTATAAACTAGAACAACACTATCATTCCTAACATTGATGACTCATATTCTGCTCTTATTGTATCTCCTGACTATTAATAAACAACAATTCTCCAAGAGTCGTTCTACTGGTCTTTTGTGCCATGGCTTATGCCTGGATGGTGTCATACACATGTTTTGCTGATGTGGCACTTATATCTTTCGCCAAACCCATTATCCCATCCATTAAAACAAATTTTAAATCCCATCATCTCATCATCCCATCCATTATCTCATCATGCCATCCCATCATCTTATCCATGGCCAAACCCACCATCCCATCATCTCTCCAAACAAATTTTAAATGCCACATCAGCACAAACAGGTGCATAGCACCATCCAGGCATAAACCAGGCAATGTAGAATTTTCCATTCTCCAAATAACAATTCAATCTAACGACCCGTGCCAAGTGTTGAGTTTGCATAAACCAGGCACTGTAGAATTCTTCAAATAGTTTGCACCATGGTGTAAGAGATTCAGTTGGCCATAGGGAGCCAAGTTAGTTGGCTAAGGCTGTGGTGGTTGACCCTCACGTCTCAGATTCGATACTCACTAGTGGCACGCTCACCTTTCAAAAAGAAAAAGAAAAAGGAGAGAGAAATTCAGTTGTTTCTATTTATAAGAAAATAACGAACTCATTGTTAGTAAACTTGCAAATGAAAACAAAGTTCCAATTACTGAGCCTATAACCTTCACTGCACTCTGCATTAGTAAAGAGTCGTGTCACATCTCCAACTGCCATATCACTTACCAGAGCAATCCTCGTTTCTAATTTTTGACTGTCCTATTTGTCCATTAGTAAAGATTATACGTTTTTGCAAGTTGATGACAATTATTTGCAACTTTATGTCAACTTTAATTACACTTTTATAACTAAAGGTTATTCAAGTAAGGCGGTATTTCTATAGGAGTTTTGTTGAAGAAACTGCCACGATCCTCTGGCTAGAGCATTGCCTAAATCGGGCTATAAATTCTGCATCTAGATTTGTGTTGTCAGATTTAAATATGTGATACACCTAAGAACTTGTTTTGTTAGTAAGACTCGAACCCTCCTAGATTGTGGAGGGATGTCAACAAGCTGAGCTAAAGTTGATTTGACTAAAACTTACAAGTTGTTGGTGAAGTTCGTGGATATTTTAGTTTCCATTCGTGAGGGGCTAATGTTGTTGGTGTTGTTAGTTTTGGTGTGATAGGTTCATGAGCTATAGCTTTGAATTTGTATTGTTTGGGGTTCGTTGATTACTCTCACTGTTCAAGTACCAACCTTTTTAATGCATCAAAGAATGACGAGGATGCTACCCTTTACTGATGGCACCTGAAAAAAAGGTCTAATACCTAGGAAGTTAAATCAGATACACTAATAAGCTCTTTTATGTAGCGCGCCTTTTGATAATTGTAAAGGGAAATTATCTTACAGAAAGTAAATAAGCAGAGTTACACATAGGTTCTCAATCTAAAGAGACCAGTACGATATTGATGCAGGATGTTGGTGAGTTCTTGGCAGGGAGTGCTTAAAAATGTGAAGAGTACGGTAAAGGTTGCCCTATTTAGCAAGCCAGTAGGCGGCAAAGTTAGCTTGTTGATAAATCTTTTAAAGCTTCAACTTGGAGATACTTTGCAACAAACTAATGAAGATTTGAGACACAGCAGAACCAGGGTGGTAACTGTATTGCTTTTTCATTGCCTTCACTTATAGTCTAATTTCAATGTTTGTCGCATGTATCCTAGTTATGAAACTTTCAACTTTTAAAATAAAAAAAAATGCTTAAACATAGCTTTTCATCAATACAAATTTTTCAAAACACGATATACTACGGACACTACATATTTTGTTCAAATATCTATTATAATATCAATCACTTGACATGGTAAAACAAATTTTTTAAAACATGATATAGTACGGACAGTACATATTCTGTATAAAATATCTATTATAACAACAATTACTTGACATGGTTATATATGATCATTAATTCATGCTTGAGAAATGCCTGACTTTGTATCAGTTTGTTTCATGTTGCAATCATGCTTTCTATTTGATTTTAACATGCTCATGTGATATGAAGAGTGTTTTATAACTTCATTATAATTATTATTTATAGGTTATAAAAGGTAACATTAATTATAGGCTACCATGTTTTTTTTAACACCTTAACCCTGGGGAGGTGATGTTCTAAAAGTGCACTTTTATTTGGATGAGGTGATAATTGCTCCATAATGTGTCATACATACTTACACAACTGTCCAAGGTGAAGATGCTTAAGGGTGAACTTGTACTTTGAAGTTGACATCATTGTCAATGTAGCTGCAAATATCAACTTTGATGAGAGGTATTTTACCCGGAAGACTATCTGTTGATAACTCCATACAAAAAATAAAATAAAATAAAACAAAACAATTATTTGCTATCAGTGTGTAACAGATATGAAGTAATAATTTGGGATTTACAAATGTAAGAAACTGTAACATTGATGAAAAATACCCAACGACAAACTCTCACTTCCTAAAATATAATAACTGTTGGAGAATATCAATGATAAACTTAGAGCAACTCCAATAGCACATTGTCTATTCTGGTGGAAGAGTCTAAAGTTTAGACATGATATAAAATCGACATCCCCAAATCCCCCAGCTTAAAAACGCGGATAGTCTAAAAATTTTAGATGATTCAACATTGACACAAATATCCACTTTTTTCATGAAACAAGAGAGTATTAAATCTACAAATATATTACTTAAGCTTCTCAAATATTTGGTAGTTACATTTTATCCTTCTTTGGATAAGTGCTCCCTCCCTTATGGCAAGCAAGAATTATGTATTCACTCTACATAGTAAATAAATTATACTTGGATCCAATTTGAATGATACATCTCATTATAAGACATATTTTATAATGCCTGGAAGATGAATATTCATGAAATATTCTTCCCAGTTGATGACCTTTGGATCAAAATAAAATGTATCAGTGTCTGCATCAATCTCCTTCATTTTACTTCGCAAGTTTTCCAAGTTCACTTCATCAAAGCTGCATCAAATTAAACAATTCAAAATTAGTCCAATATCATATAGAAAACCCTTTTTTTTTCCAAGTAGAAGGCTTTTAATTGATGACTAAACCATATGACCAGATCCACGAGTAGCCCTGATCACACCCGTGAAAAACCCTACATTCCCCAAACACTCCACAAACAATTACAATCATCATGTGAAAGGTTAGAATATGAAAAGGAAAAGGGAGATACATACATTCCTTTAAAGAACAAGTAGGGTTTGTACAGTTCAACCAAACGCATGACCACACTTATCTTCCGATTGAGGTCACTCCATTTACCGTGAAAAGAATTGCAAAGCGCAACATTCACCAGTTGTAATCCCTAAACATGAAAAATTCCCAATTAATAAACAAGGTGCACATAATTCTCTGGATTATTCATTTTTACATATTTTTGCTTGGAATACAAATAGCTAACCTTCAATGGGAGCATGTAAGTCAATAGCACGTGTCTGCGGAAACCGTCCATTGTATCAAAGAGGACAGCCTTGTGAACTTTAACAGGCTTTCCATTTTTATCAATCCAAGGGTGCTTAGAAAAGTACTGGTAGCCAAAATCTCTTAACATGGATGAGTTCATTGGATTTGACAATGATGAACTTGCATGGTAAATGAATTCCGCATCTTGATTTGCATGAGCTACCATGGCTGCAATCATCGCGTTCACCACCATGTCTCCTGGAATCTGTTAAATATTTCAACATTATCCAATAAAAAACTAAATAGTTTAAGGAAAACGAATTGAAAAACAACTAAATCCTAGAAAATTTAAGAGGAGGGAAAAACATACCAGATCAAGAATGGAATCGGTACCTCCCAGGATGCTTGTTAGTTTTCCTTTGCCATAAGCAACTGCAAAGCTATCAATTGTCCTGCAATATCACCACATCGAAGCATAAGGGTAGTTTTAAAATAAAGGCATAATTAAATTATATAGACTAATTTTCCAATTACCTTACTCCTTCAACCCAACCAGGAAACGGTTCTTTGTAGGTGCTGGTGATGATCGTAGGACGTAGGATTACAATGGGAAGTTTTTCTCTCAAGTTTCCAATTATCATCTCTCCCATTGATTTGGTGAACACATAGGTGTTTGGCCATCCATAATATCTTGCTCTGTTCAAAGAAATAGAAAATCTTCATTAGTATTTTTAAAGGGTTTTCATTAATATTTTTAAAGGGTTTTATCTAGAACATTCCCTGTATAACTAGGAATATGTTAGACCTGCCAGTATTCGACATATCTCACCTGAGAATAAACAAATTCGATCCACACTTTATTTATGATAATTAAAACTAAAGTGTGCCAAACTAGTTATATCGGGATTCATGTTTAGGTAAAAATGTCTCAAACCTTGTTAGGCCCAATTCTTTCATTGCCAATGTTTCTTGTTCCTTTGTAGCATTTTGAGATTTAAGTTGATCGAGTGTTTCTTCCACCAGCTTCCTCTCTTGTTCAATGTCTAAACCAGGGGTTCCATTCAGTGTTTCACCCATTTGGAATCCCTTCTCCAATAAAAGCCCCGATTGCTCTCCACATACATAAGCTAGAAAAAAGGTTAAATTAAATTATTGATAATTAATTTTCACATACAAAATTAAAAATATATATAAAAAAAAAAAATTTTAAAAAAAAACCTCACCAGTTGAAACATGAAGAAGCATCTCCAGTTTCTTGCATCGCTTTGAAAATTCCAAAATATTCTTAGCTCCATATGTATTAGTGCCCAATGCCACATCGTATCTATATAAAACAAAAAACCTTTTCTTTTTATTTATTCTTTTATGGTGTCATAATTAACGGAAAAGTTTTATGATTAAATACCTCTCGTCAAAGTTGGTGTTTGCAGCTACATTCACAATGATGTCAACCTCATTGAGAATTTGTTCCTTTACATCTAAATCTTTCAATCCCAAGTTTTGGTAAGAAATGTCTCCAGGAACTGGCATCACTTTGTTTGTAATAAACTCATCATAGCCCTCACCATGTTTCTCCTTCAGTACTTTGAATAAATCCTTCCCTAAAACCTGAAAATGAAGAACTAATTATCATTAATTAAACCAATGAAGTTCTTATACATGTCATTTTCAATTTTAATTTGTTGGCGGTCTCATTTTTACTATTTTCATCTCTATGTAATAATACTCTATCCATCGTCGACATTGGAATATACAAAAATGGCTACAGAGTTTCGTGTTAACTACTATCAACTACTTGATACATCACCCCATGTGTGAACCTGGACTAAAAATGTTTTATTTGCAATTCTCAAGATGGGCGATGATGGCCATTGCGCAAGTTGGGTTGAGCCTGCATAAGTTATTGTAAGATTGGACAAGTGCTCAATGCCGACTAAGTATAGTTGAAAGACGTGGTTAGCAATGCCATATGTGAGTACCAAAATTTTTTCTGGATGCACACTTTAAACCAGTGTTCTAAAAATCGGCATAAGCAGCAATTGGGTGGGTCCGGCGGAGAGTAGGTGGGTCGGGCGGCGACTGAGCCTGGGCGGGTTTTTGAATTGAATTTTATATTTTCAGTTCGAAAAAATTAAAAAATTGATCCCTTGAAAATGGTTGAGCGGTATCGGAGGCGGATAATGTTCTAGAGCCTAGGGGAAGTTTTAGAAATGTTGAAGTAAGAGAACTTCATGAAAGAAGATTTTTTATCGGATATGGACCAGAGTAGTCAAAGCCATGGTTTTTTGCACTTTTTTGTAGAAGCCTGAAGCGCCCAAAGCCGTGGCTTCATGTTACAAAGCGTCTACAATTTTTTTTTCAAATTCTCTTACTAATTTTGGTCAGAAAAAAGAACAGAAAGGGAGAAGGAAGGAAGAGGAATATAAAAGAAGAAGATATGAGAAAATTTTAGGTGAAAAAACCAGTCAGATTTGCTCGGACACAGGCGGAGGGAGAGCAGGAAGTCGATGAACAATACGCAATTATCTTACTGATTTTCTCTGATTTTGGTCAAAAAATGAACGGAAAGGGAGAGGGGAGGAATATGAATAGAAAGGAATAAGAGTGGAGAAAAGTTTAGGTGGAGACACAAGCAGGATTGCTCAGACGTAGGGGGAGGAGGAAGACGATGAACAGTATGCAATTATCTTACTGATTTTCTCTAATTTTGGTCGGAAAAAATAACGGAAAGAGAAAGGGAAGGAATAGGAATAGAAAGGAAAAAAGAGGAGATGATTTTAGGTGGAAAAATCCGCCGGATTGCTCGTACGCAGGCAGAGGAAGACAATGAACAATACACAGGGGAGGAGAAAGATGATGAGCAATACGGGCAGGGGAGGGAAATTTGTTTTAAACTTGGTGACTATTTGCACCCACTGCATTTCTGAGGGCACACCGCCTAGAAAGTTCAAAAAAAAATTCAATTAACATTAACACTATGTTATTAATATAAAATTAAGGAAATCATGGTTTAAATTTTCCAGAGCACATACTTCCATTATGCATTTTTTTTAAATATAATATGAAGTGTTTTTTAAGGCCCACTTCACTTGCATAAAGCCACCGCTTAATACTTCGCTTTTTGAAAAAAGTCAAGCCATCATATTTCGCTTCGGCTTCACTTCACACTTTAACTACCTTGATATGGACAACGAAGGGGAGGAGGATGTTGAGTTTGAGGCCGATACGGAGAGAGTATTGGAAATGGAAGGATATAAAGAAGAGTTAGAGACCTAGCCTTTCAAGTATTTTTTTCCCTCTATGGAACTCTATATTATACTATTATGAATTTATGCTTCAATTTTTTTCAAATATTTTTCTCAATGAAGTCCATACTATTAAGCCTATTATGCTTGGAGAATAATGAAAAGGGTATGAAGAGGATGTTGAGCTTGTGTTACTCATTAATTTATATATGCTATTATGCTTAATTTTTCATGTTTATACATTTTGCATATTTATCTTGACATTGAATTAGAAGTAATTTATAAGCTATTATGCTTAACTTTTATAAATTATAATACAAAAAAAAGTCTAATTCTCTACTCGCCACCCTCCTACCACTTAGCGATTTCTAGAACCTTGCTCTAAACACATCAAAAGCATATCTACAATTATACTACGTACACCTAACTTATTCTTATATCTGTGCTTGCATTGATGTACTTTACAGAGTTTCATTCAACCATACAGTATGAAGGCAGGAGTCATACTCTTAACAAAACCTATACCATGCTTACAGCTACAGGTATGTGTTCTCTACAGCTCTTTATAGGCATGTTTCAGATCCAACTTGCCAGGTTTCTTACCTGAAGCAAACAGGCTCATCAAAGTCTCTACATTGATGTAACACCTGACTTGTTGGCCCATTTATAAATCTTTCTTATTACCATTTTGCTTACAAACATGTACATCAGATCTGTAGGTTTATGAAAATCCCCTAAATCAAGGGTTTCTGAAGTGTCCACGACACGTTTCTTATCTTTACAACTACCTTAATGAAAGAGTAAAATTTAACTTACTTCATTACAATGGTAGAAACAACAAATAAGCTGATTTATTTATTTATTTGTTTTTTTGGTAAACCAACACCTGGAGATTCATTAATTTATTCCTTCCACTTTAGTTGTTGAACTAACTAAACATACATTATGATAGTACAGTAAAACCCCAAGCAATGATTTAAATTAAACATGCAAAAATAAGTGTAATTTCTACTAATAATACCTCTTTATGCATGCGTTGTGAAGCTGATTTGGTATCTGCAGCTCTCAGAACAAGAAAGAGCCTGTTCACATTTGGTTGAACTCTAAGCACTTTCTCCACAAAAACTACACAAACAAACTCATACTTTAACATCTTTGTTTGTAGAACAAATTCCAAAAAAAAAAAAAAAAAGAGTAGAGAAGTAAGATTGTAATCAAACCCTTTGCAAGGAAACCAGAAGAACCAGTGATCAAAATGCTTTTATCTTGAAGAGACTCCACAATTCCATTCAACTCCATTGTGAGAAAAGCAGAGATGAAGATATCAAATGATTAAGAAGAAAGAAGTATTTGAGAGTTTATAGGTTCTGTGATGCTTCACAAATGTATTTATATGATGTCGATGTGATGATGGAGTACACGATAGCGGTTATTGAAGATTTTGGTAAATTATAAAGTCTATTCGGAAATAATTATATATTCAAGTGCTGTATCATCAAACTTTGGGTTTACATTTATGTGAGATCATCGATCTAACTTGATCAACTGTCACCAACACCATATATTCTATTTGTCTTTGAATTTGCTGTGTTTCCGTACGTTTACCATATTGATTATAGGCTGATCCACCCATCTTCCTAGGTAAGTTAAGCAATCTACCCATCTACCCCTTGTTTTCCAATCACTTGGTTTTTGCTGTGTCTATTAGCTTAACCTTCTAGAGTACAAGACTATTTAACATTTTCTACCTCCTATAGACTTTTCATTTTATCTACATGGCTAGAAATTTGAAATGACTTTATTTTTAAATATATTATGGTTGTGCAATTCTTGAATGGTTAGAGCATCACGGGTGCCTCCTATAGTTTTGTCTTGCTATAAGATTTTTATTAATATTTCGGATCATAGACCCTTAAGAAAACTTCCTAATTTTGGTGATATCATTCGTCATTGCTCAACCACTGAGTCATCACACCTTTGACATTTAAAGTTATAATTAAAAGCCTAACAACAACAGTAATATTTTCCTTTATCAAAGTTGTGACTTGGAAGTTTTGGAAATATAAGAAATCTTCTTTGAATGTCCTATCTTTAGATCACCACTTATAAGTTGTGCAAATGACAAACTTGTTTATAGTGCTAAATTACATTTAACCAAAGGTGAAGTAACATTTATGAATCTAGATCCCGACCTAATCTTATACACTCAATTAGAACCATCCCTATCGACACTCCTTATCATGTTATATATCATCCAATGATTAGCGGCATATGATACACACATTTGGGTTTCCACATGGCATGTGATCATTTCCCTTGGTATTAATAATGGATTAGGTAACTGATCAGCATTCATATTAATTATCTTGTTATAGTTGAGCCAAATACTCACCAAACAAGCTCTAATGTGTTGCATTGACCATACTATTGACTGTGTTATATACATCTTAATTATTGACTTTGTCCTTGATGTTATTAGTCAATAATCATCTCTCTTTCCAACTAAAAATGGGTGAAAAAATCTAAAAAGGAATTATAGTCTTTTTAAGATGTTAGGTCAACAAGGAACTCATATACTATTGGGACACCTCTGCATTGGGTGACCGCAGAATTCGGCACACCTTGCCCAAAACTATAATTGGGTTGCCCAGATTGAGCTACTTTTGGCCACTTCTTACTGTTCCATTTTACTTTATTTTGGTAGTTGCTTTATTAGGAAGCTTATAAAATATTCCAATATTTTAATAATTTATGTTGAATAATATCTTTATAGTAACTGATATTTGTAATTGAAAAATTATGAGAGCGTGTCATTGTGTAAGGATAAACAATCTAATATTGGATTGTTAGTATTGATTGTGAACGTCAATCCAAGTGTGGTGTTTGCGTGCCATCGGGGACTATCATGTCACTTGTATATTATAAGTTTGAATAAAAATGGATGAAAAAACATAGGCTCACCCAGAGGCATGCCTAGTCGCCTAGGTGCAATGGAGAAGTTTTCTAAAAGAACTTTAAAATGACCATTTTCCCTTTCATACAATTTGAAGCTGTGCCCTTATAACTAATTAAAATCTCTACTAAATAAGATTGCATATAGTCGTTTAATCAATATTAAAAATTGTGATTCCAAAATTTTCGATTTTTTTTTTTTTTTTTGGAACTGACGATATCATCTCATAAGAAGTAGAGCATATAATGCAGCATGTATAAAAATATTGCTAAAGCGTCAAAATTGCATGTTAGTTTACCGAATTTTAATAATAACAACAGTCGTTATTAAGAGAACATCACATCTGAAATAGCTGAATAATCATTATCGTAAAAACGGGTTTAAAACACGGGAACAATTTTATTGATGGATCTAAATACATGTTCTTATCATTCACCAATTTTTCTTTTTCTTTTTCTTTTTTAAATCTTCATTTTGACCAATAATCACAAATAGGGTGTTTGATAGCTAACTTCAAACTAAGACAAGAAATTCAAAACTGATTGAGACAATGACAATAAAGTCTTAAATACAACACCATTAGGTTTCAATATTTTCTTTCAAAAGATTTAAACTATTAATGATATAAAACAATCAGTCGATTCATGCATGCTTAATTGACCAAGTCCACTATATTAACCTGTGATTACTGTAACAATATAGTAAAAACAATGAGGTTTGGTTGGTGAAAGGGTTGATAACTTGATGAGACCATTAACAAAAGTTAGAATACAATCTGAAAAAGATCTGTATGTGAGGCACGCCAAGCACAATTAAGTTTAGCAAATTTGACACTCAAATACATGTTTTCACCTAAAACTTCCTCATTCATGGGATTTTGTTCCCTTCGTGTGGAAGAAACTTTTGTTCAGCCAAACCAAACCCGACATATTTTCACTTAGAAAAGGGGGGAATTATTGGTTGAAAAAGACCTCCAAAGTTTCATAAACAATGTCACCTTCCCATTTTTATGATGTAAAAGAGACTAAATGAAGTTTAATCATTTATAAGTGGTGCAAAAACATGATTAAAAATGGTGGTCCTTATATGATGGTCATTTGTAAGTTGTGTAAACAAAATGCAAACTTGTAACTTTTTCACAACTTTAACAGCCTGTAGGATTTTTTTTTTTTTTTTTTTTTTTTTTGCTAAGGTAATTCTTCTCCGGCGTCATTTGAAAGTGAGCTTTGCTAGGGGTCGAGGGAGGGAGCGAGGGAAAGGAGCGATCCGCTTCGAGATGCACAATGTTGCTCATCTCAAAGCAGATGGGTGGCTTCCACCCATCCCTCGCCCCTTTCCCTCGTTCCCTCCCTCGACCCCTAGAATTTTCGTTTGAAAGTAAGTCATCACTATCAGTTAGCATAGCACGGGGGATTTTACCCATTGGGGATTAAAGTCTGTAGGTTCATATCTAAGATGGTGTTGTGCATTCAAGGCGTGCCCTATCTCAGATAACTAATTTTACAAGTCAATTTAGCGAGATATTAAATTGCATACCCACTAACAGCAACATTTAAATTTAACAAAAAAATGGACTTATGGTGGGTGGTCGAAGTTACAATTTTCAATACTTTCGGAGTTCCAAACTTAATATGGATGCTCTTGTTATGAATATATAGTTAGGTGAATCTGATTACTTTCAATACTTTTTGAGTTACAAGTTTCATAAACAATGTCACCTCCCCCTTTTATGATGTCAAAGAGACTAAATGTAGGTCCAATGAAGTTTCTTGGTTGAAGTTTGGGGCTGATTGAGTGATTGTTCTTGTTTATAGGTTGTGTAACCTCTAATTAGATACATGTCTAATTAATTCTTAATTGTACCTTGTCGATAACTATTCTAATAATATATGAAAATGAATGATTGAAGACAATAAAGATAAGTTTATAAAAAAAATTGACCTAAAAGATATTCGAGAATTGCTAATTGTTGATGAGAGACAGAAGATAGCCAGGCGCTCGTGAGAATTCTAGTTATGATGTGACTACAAGTTCCAATTTGTTGTTAGATATATTTTGTAAAAATTACAACTCCAAAATGAATTTAATCATTTATAAGTAGTGCAGACATGATTAAAAATGGTGATCCTTATATGATGCGTCATTTGTAAGATGCGTAAACAAAGCAACCTCAGTTATACGATGAACAAGTTCCACTTTAGAGGCTAAAGGTATACCAGCTGAGTTGGTAGAGGTGTGGTAAATGGTATCACACATTACAAGTTCAAACCCAACCAGCGGCATGGGGTGGTGGGGGGAGGGGGGTTAAGGGTAAAAAAAAAATTCCACTTTAGAACATCCACCATGTAAGCTATACAAAATTGTAACTTTTTCACAACTTTAACAGCTTATAGGATTTATTTATTGCCCAAGGTAATTCTTTTGTAGTGTCATTTTAGAAAGAACTTTAGTCTCACATTGCCTGGGAGACGGAAGGGGGTGTGCT
This sequence comes from Berberis vulgaris, assembly GCA_963556465.1. Classification (NCBI taxonomy): domain Eukaryota; kingdom Viridiplantae; phylum Streptophyta; class Magnoliopsida; order Ranunculales; family Berberidaceae; genus Berberis; species Berberis vulgaris. The sequence continues at coordinate 7,987,775 of OY747133.1, forward strand.
ATATATGTGCAATGTTAGATCTCATTGATACAACACGTTTTAAAGTCGTGGGCCAAAATTGGACAATATTATACCATGTCAATTGAGTCGTTACAGAATGGTATCAAAGCTGGACTTAGCCGTAAGTGTATAACAACGAGGATGTTGAGCCGTAAGGGGGGTAAATTAATGTAACAAACATGTGTAGGCAGGCTATGAGGCTGACAGGCTTACCTTGTGGGGGCTCTGAGGCTGACATCTCCATATGTGGGCGGGCTTAGAGGGTGATGGGCTATCGTGTGTGGGCGGGCTCAGAGACTTGCTAGCTACCTTGGTATTATAGTCTCAGATCGTCTGGATGAGAGAAGGGGGTGTACTATTTATGTGCGAGGTTAGAACCCCTTTGTATAATGTGTTTTAAAGTCGTACGAGTCTTGGATCCAAAATAGACAATAATACATCATGTGGATCGGGTCATGACAGAGGCCTCATTCTCAAATAGTACGGGGATTTGGCCCACTAGCGATTAAAGTTCCTATGCTACTAGCCGTATCTAAGATGGCATTGTGCATTCTAAGAAGGCGTACCCTATATCAGATAAATATGTTTACAAGTTTATTTAGCGAGTTATTAAATTGCATACCCAGTAACAACAAAATTTCCATGGACTTACTATGGATGCTCTTGGTATGAATAGTTAGGTGAATACTTTCAATACTTTCGGAGTTACAAGTTTCATAAACAATGTCACCGCCCAATTTAATGATGTGAAAGAGACTAAATGTAGGTTCAATTAAGTTTCTTGGGTTGAAGTTTGGGGCCGATTGAGTGATTGTTCTTGTTGATAGATTGTGTAACCTCTAATTAGAGGTAGTTTAATCTCTCTAATTAATTCTTGATTGCACCTTATAGATAAATGTTCTAATAATGAATTGAAAAAGAATGATTGAAGACATTAAAGATAAGTTTATAAAAAAAAAATGTCACCTTAAAGATAAATGTACCACCAAAACTCCAGGAACATTATTGGTAGCGGAAATCTTAGAATTCGTGGGACCTACAACCACTATCACAAATAATATCAATATTTAATGAGCAATTGAGCGGTAATATTTCTCACTTTGGACTTTCATGGCGAATATAAACCCCACTTTAGGATTTATAACTACCAGCACCAATTTTATTGATTTTTAATGAGCTGGGCGGGAAATTTTCCCTCTTTATATTTTCGTGGCGAGTATAAACCCCAGTTTAGGATTTATAACCACCGGCACAAATTTTGTTAATTTTTAATGGGCATTTGGGCGAGGGGAATTTCCATCTTTTTATCTTCGTGGTGAATATAAATGCTAGAAACACTATCCTGACGGATAAAGGTGTCAAGATTTTCCTTTGTCCGGCGGATACCCTTAATCCACGGAAGTATGCCTTTAGTGTCATATATATCATCTGCCAGAATTGCCCATTTTTGTAGTAGTGTTTGTGTGTGTTTGGATTGCAATGACTTTCTTGCTCTTCTTTGTTTACTAAAATTACAATCAACCCTTATGGTTTGCAAATATTTCCAAATGCAAAAAGAGAATAGGTAACACCTTTTGGCCTAGCTAGTAATTAAGATGTGAGTCAATGGTGTTATGGTCGAGTGGTTAGGGCTGTGTGGGTTTATTCTCACGTCCTAGGTTCGAGACCCATCGGCGGCATGGTTTCTTTCTTATGGTGTTGACATGTAAGTCGCACCTTGTTGATAGGTTATGGGATCCTATAAAAACCCAGCTCGCTTTCAAAAAAAAAATTTGAGTCAAGAATTTCCTGAATTTTCATTCCTATGAAGTCATGGTTATTTTTTTTTTTTTTCCGGTCAAACATGAAGATTTTTATTAATGAAAGAAAGGGAAACAAGTTACAACAAGAAACATTCCTATATCAAGGAATGCCAAGACACTATGAAAGTGTCAAAACCCAAAACCGTAAATAAATTACATGCCGTACCCATTTTCCACAACAATTCTCTAATCTCGATAAAGATAGAGTGTTCTGATCTGTTTAGTCCTTCAAAATAATGTGAAAATAAGTTGAAATTGAAACTTATGAATCAAAATAAAAGAAGCATTACATTTTGAAAAAATAAGGTATGTGATGAACAGCCAGTGTGCAGTGACGATTGTAAGGAAAGAACTGATGTTTCATAATGATTCGCAGAAATGCTCAAGAGAGCTTGTCAGGGAAGCACTTATGCGCAACGCGCTTGTGATAATCTGACAGTTGTGGTGATATGTTTTTCACCCGACCAACCACCTAGGATGAAGATCCCTAAATCTCGTTAGTGTAGGAGCATATCAGCAGATGGGACAAGGTTTTTCTCAAAGGTGTTCTGGAAAATAATTGCTGAATACGGACGCTCGAGTGTACAAAACAAATTCGAGATTACATTTTTTCTTTTCTTTCTTTTTTTTCATTTTTTTCTCTGAAGATGGCACTACCCCCTCGGCCATTGCTGACATTCAGCGATGTTCAGAGAAATAAATAGATGAATCCATATGCTGCTTTTCTTTTTTACGCCCCGATAATTTGTATCAATTTGTACATCTCACATCAAACTAACTTATTTCTTTGCTTATATTTGGGTATTAACATTGATATTTGAATATTTAGATATTTATAATCTTATTAGATGTATTCATTTGTTGATACCTTTTTACAAATTTCCATTTATGGTGTAGTGTAGGGCTCCCACCTTCTGTATCATCTATGTCAGAGCATGGTGGATTACAAGTTCGGAGAACGAGAATTCGACGATCATGGTCTGTTGAACACTACAAGAAAATTGTATTTTAGCGACGGTAAAAACTGGTATTTAGCGACGGTTATAACCGGCGGTACATAATACAATGACGATTGAACAACCGCCGCTAATAAAGACTTCACTAGGGTATTCAACGACAATTTTCAGCAACTGTTGGCAAAACCTACCTAGGCATATACTTTTTTATTATTTTCAGCGACGGTTATCAACTTCTACTAAAATCCATGAACACACTGCAACTGTTGTAACCGCCGCTAATTCTCTTTGATAATCCTTTCTTTTTTACCAAAAAAAAACATTTTTCAACTTGTAGTGCTTTTGTAACAACCCGATCCGCACAGTATGAAATTGTCAGCTCTGGGCCCAACCGGCCCACACGGCTTTAAAACACGTCATACTATGGGGATCCAACCTCACACATATATTACTCATCCCCCTCCCGCACTCAGGCGATGTGGGACTGTCCTCTTTTATAGCTCGTCCAACCTCTATTGGACCAATTGGGCTCCAACCCTCACCCTCAAGTCTTCCCACTCCAGGGTCTCACAGTCCACCCCCCTTAGGGCCTAACGTCCTCGCTGGCCACACAGGCCCAACGTCCATGTTGGCACACTTTCTGCTGGGTCAAGCTCTGATACCATTCTGTAACGACCCGATCCGCACAGTATAAAATTGTCCGCTCTGGGCCCAACAGGCCCGCGCGACTTTAAAACGCGTCATACTATAGGGATCCAACATCGCACATATGTAGCTCATCCCCCTCCCCACACCCAGGCGATGTGGGACTATGTCCTCCTTTGTAGCTCCTCTAACCTCTCTCGGACCTATTGGCCTCCAACCCTCACCCTCAGGTCCGCCCACTCTAGGGTCTCACAGTATCCACAAGCCCTCACGACACCCTCCCCCCCCCCCCCATAGTACGAGGCCTATAGAGCCCCAGTAGGTGGGTGGAAAGAGCAAAACTGTGAGGGGGAGGGTGAGGGTTGGTACCCCACATGCATGTGGATCCCAAAGCGGACAGTATCGTATCGTGAGCGTCCGTTGCGTACACTCTGATACGAGGCCTCTGGAGCCCCAATAGGTGAGTGGAAAGAGCAAAACCGTGAGGGGGAGGGGGAGGGTTGATGCAAGTCTTATTAACCTAAATTAAAAAGCTAATGAATCCCACTTGTAATAACCGCAAGTGCAGAGTGTCTAACTGGTAGACAACGACAAGTACGGGTCGATCCCACGAGGAAGGTGGATTAAATTGAATTTAATAATTTAATTAAACTAATTTGGAGGAAATGGGGTTACAGTATTTTTAAAAGTAAACTAAAAATAAATTAAAAATAATAAAAATAAAATAAAATAAAATAAAAAGATGGGTTTTGTGGGCTTGGACTCACCAATGAGTTAGCAAAAATATTTAAATCTAAATTACTGAAATTATAAACGAGAAGCTTTAGGGATGAGGATCCCTTGCTTACACCGAAGATGTGATCATTAAAATCCAATTTCAATCATATTAAGTTTCTGACAAACATTAACAATTTATTTCAAGCAAATAAACTCTTACCAAGCATTAAGTGTCTTTTTAGGGCACACTTAATCAAAGTTCAAGCTTCATACTTTTTAGCACATGCTTTGAATATTGATAAAGGGTAATTCTAACTACCAAACATATCAAGTTTAATTTCTCGAACATGTAAGGTGAAAACAATTTATCAAAAAAAAAATCAGAAATAAATTGTAATTAACAATTAAACACACAATTCAGTAAAATAAATAAAAATGAGTTATGCAACCCTTTTGGTTTGTCGCAAACTCGATGTGGTGGTACTCCGCAGATTAGCAGTTGGTCCGAACACAAATCCCGAGAAAATGAAATACAAAAGCTTTGTGGTGGTACAAAGCAGAAACAAGGGGTGCAAATAATCAAATCGATTGAATTTCTGTTATTTCCCGCCAGAAAAACAGCGCGTCTCTGTGTCTTCGTTCCCAGCGAGCAGCGCCGCTCGCGGTGCTTCGTTTTTGCCCCTTGCGAGCTTCCTCGACCTCCAACCTGCTCAGGAACCTGCAAAAGAGAGAGGGATGGAAAATCAGTGAGATATGCGATAAGAACACACAAAAACAGAGAGAGATCGAAACGGATTCCCCTGTTTCGATTCCTGTGGCAGCGGTGGTTGTGCTCCACTGATGCGCCGCTCTATGGTGGTTGGAAGGTGGCGGAGAGACAGTAAGGAGGCCGATACGAAGAGAGGACAGAGAGGAGAGGAGCAGGGTCTGTCTGGATCTGTCCAGAGGCGGAACAGAGTCGCGGTGATGATGGTGGCTCGCGATGTGCTGTCCGAAGGTGGTGGTGGTGATCGGATGATGGTGGTTGATGGATGATGGACAGGGAGAGGGACAGGAACGGTGGCGGAGTGAAGGTTTGACGCGAAACAGGGTTGTCACGCCCCTGTCTCGTGGTGGTGGCGGTTGTGCTCGGCGATGGTGATTGTGCTGTCCGGAGGTGGTGATGGGTGTGATGAAAATCACTTTGTAAAGGAAGAGGTTTGATTTTTACTATTGATGCTTGATTCCCTTCTCCTCCTCCCATTTTCTCACCCTTTTCTCTTGTATTAATAGAAAATTGGCACAATGAATAGAGATGAGATAAATGGATGATTCATGGAGTGAATCAATGTATAATTGAGAGAATATTCTTTGGGTAGGATTGGACTTGGCATTGGGTTTGGGTTTTGGGTTAGGTTTTTGGGTTTAAGTTATGGGCTTGGTTTTGGGTTTAAGGGTTTTGATATGTGACCATCTACTTTGTACCACCGCTAGAATTGACCAATTGGCATTCCTTAAATTGTCGCCTTAATACGATTTCATCGTTCACGCTCAAATTTCTACAAAGACATGAAAACGAAATAATTACTATAAAATATAATAATCGAAACACTAACATATATAAATTAAGGGATATATTATGTAATAATTATGTGAATATCAAATACCCCCAAACCTATATTTTGCTAGTCCTCGAGCAAAACAATAAAAATAAAATTCTAACTCACTTTCGCAGGAATCATCAGTTGCACTTACCTTAAACGTGCAACAAGGCTTTAAACCCTAGATTACCTCTAGTAGACGAGTTATAGTCTCGTGAGGGTTTCCAGAAAATGTTACCCACAAACATTACCGACTCAACAAAACTTGGTCAAACAGTGTTTATTTTATTACTTCAAGATATGCAAGAAACCAACAGTGTCATTTTAGTGTATCAACAAATCTCCAAATAATTTAATATTCTCCAAAGGTTAGAAAAAATTCATAATCATCCTCAACTCAATGTGTGTGTGTGAAAAGCACTATCAACATAACTTTTCATTTCAGAGTAAAACAATGACTAAATCTCCTGTAGAAAGTTTGTTTTGACTTCAAACTTCTCATGTCACTCACAATAAAACACTCAAAGATTTGGTATATTACTCAGTTTATATGTGAGGAAAGAGTAAATAATGGAAAATAATCATCTCACATATAGTATTATGAAGAACGGACTTTTCAAGAATGGAATGAACATGATCTCATGGACAGGAATATCAATTACTTTTGGGAATGTTGAATCAAACACCATAGATCTTGGTTATTAAATCTCCACATCTACGGAACCAACCTTTACCTAAGATCAACTAGGACTTTGTCGGGTTGTAACAGGGCTTGGGTAATGGTTAATAAGGAATGTCAACGGATTTTAAGAAAAGTTTCTAGGAATGTATACACCCATTATACGAACAATTAGGACTGTCAAGAATAAACCAATGTTGCGCACCATCAATTTTTTCTTCATTCTCACATCTTTATCCTCATTGACATTTTTTTTTTAACTATTTTCCTTTTCTTCAACCTTTTTTTTTCACAGAGGATTTATGAAATATCTCATATTTTTCTTTTTGATGCCCTTTTTACACCAAGTATATCCATCCGTACACATTACCAGAAAAGTTGGATAAAGGTTAATGGGTTAACAAATAAAACTTATTCTAAGGCTCAAAAGTCTACAAAAAGGTTAATGTTATGGGTAAGTTAAAAGGCTAGTAAATGGTCTAAAGAAAAAATGCCTAGATCATTTTCTAAGTTCGGGTCAGTATTATGACATCTCAATTGAATAAGCCAAGAAGTTCTAGTGTAATAATTCAATTTTGATGTCATTCCCAAAACAATTGATCAGAAAGATGAGAATAATGAGATCATCAACGAGATAATACGGACTCAAGAAAAATCAGAGTTTATGTATAACCCTCGGAAAAATAGAAAGTTTCAAAACTTTTAAGGTTAAGTCTCCACTATTATTCTAAGGTTTTCTAGCATATATTTCACTCATCAACTTCAAGTTATGCTAACATGGCTCATGGTGCAAGATAATCGAGTTGAAAAATCTCATGAACTAGATCTAACTTAAGGATCATACTAAACTTTCAGTCTTTATCAATATACCAATATGTCAAGTTGGCTTGTATTTTCTTGAGCATAAAACATTTAAAATCCATTTTCATAATCGCAAGAGACCAAGTTTTCTTGACAGAAAAGCAAATTTCTTTTTTAAAGAATAAGAAAATAAAACACTACGAAAAAACGAAAATTTCACCGACTCATGAACCCTACCCCCAAACCTAATCCAAACATTGTCCTCAATATTTAACAAAATAATTCTGACAAATGAATGAAATAAGTACATGAGATCGAGGAGGTTAGAACAGTATTATCGCGGTGAACATTTTACCAATTTCCAAGAAGTCATCCATCAATGAGGCTCACAAACATAAGAATCATGGAGTTTTCATTAGAAATTGATAAAATGCAGACTCGGCACTAACAAAGAAAACTAAAAAAAAAAAAACAAGTTGTAAGTCAAAACTGTTATGGAGCTAACGAGTATGAGTGAAACACAACTAAATAGGGTACTCGAAAATCAATCCAGACTAACAGCAAAGACACACAACTAAAGCTAGGCTGCCTCCTAGGAGCGCTTGGTTTAACGTCTTCAGCCCGACATATATTCTCCCTCATGAATGATATATCATGAAGTGACGGGGAAGAACATAGGGAACATTCACCTCCAAACCTAGTCTATGATATAAACGAGTCAAAAGGGTTAAGAAATCGTATACCAACAACTTGAAAAGTTGAGGATCAGTCCACTTAAAAATAGCAACCACATGCGACACAAGATATACTAGCACTCCTAAGGGTAGTAATGAATTGGACATCTTCACTGTCCGGCTCAGATGTGTCACTAATTTCAAATTGACCATTTGGGTTGGAAATAGGTTGGCTAGGGACTTCCTCTGACTCTATCTCAAGACGTGACTCAGCTATTTGACTCAAAGTCATCTCAAGTTTCTTGATAGCTTGAGAGTTTTGTTGATAAATAACTGTCAATTCTGTGATATCCTGAGAATTTTGCTGAAGCATTTCTCATGTTCGCTCTATAAAAATGTTCAAGATATCCTCTAACCTTGATGTGTTGGATGGAGGAACAACTTGATGAAATTGAGACTCATTATCAGGAATGAAAGCTTGAGGAGTCTGAGGAGTGTCTAGAGGGCCTTCATGGTACTGACAATGAGCCCATGAGAAGTCGGGATGATAGGCTAAACCTGGATTGTAATAATCTAAATATGGATCATAATCAGGTCGACGCATGGCATTAAATGCATTGACTTGCTCAGGAAACCAAGATGGATAATCCCTTGTGTTCATTTTTTTTTTTAAATCACTAACTCTAAAAATATACATAGACTTATATGCAATCAGCAACCAATAAATGCACAAGAAACATGCCTCCCTAAGCAATCAACGTTTTTGAGATCAATTATCTTTTTATCTTTGGAGGTCAATTCTTTCTTATGTAATCTTTATGACAGAGCAATGGGTGCTACAAGTTGATCCTAAGAGTGTACACTTTACACTGCAAAGTTCAAAATCAGTAGGCTAGAGTTTTGTTTCAAAGAAACCGGATCATCAAACAAGAGAAAGAGGTCACAATGGTCCAATTAAGTACTTCCTTGTGCTACTGCTCTGTAAGCCAATAGATGTGAGAACGATGTGATGTTAAATGTACACTTGAGGCTTGTGTTCCTAACCCAAAACTGTTAGTTACACCAATCCTTCTTGTAGACCGTAGCTTACTTATGACTCGGCGTACCGGGTAAATTACCCTTGTGGCAGTGGCCTCTCAGAGTTCATTGAATGATTAAATCCATCGTCACTTTTAGCTTTGGTCAACACAAAAATTATTGGATTCACCTTGGTCTTGGTTGTCCTATGAACACCGTACCTAAAAGATGACTCTATCTAACTTGTTAATTGATTTTAATTATGTTTGGCCATTGGTTGCACACAGCTGGAGTGATGAGGTGGGGATATCAAGTCTCACCAGTTTCTATTTAGAAGTTGGGTCTGCTTATTATGAATTACTAAAGTTTAGCATCCACAATTACAGAAATTAAACAACCAACACACAATTGCAAACAATTATATAAAACACCCGGTCGCTAATACGTTGCGTGAGTTAAAAGTACTTACAGTCTGCGCATTCCGTTTTGCACAAAAAGTTAGCACAATTTAAAAAAAATGTCCGACTTCTTTTTATCTGTTTCAATCAGCATACAAGCATATGCAATCAAATTACTGGTCTTGGTCTTGGTCTTGGTCTTAGAAGTCGGATTTCTAAATCATAAAAAATTATTGGGTAACAATTGAAATTGTTTCCCTATAATTTCTTTTGACTTAGAAAATTTTGGGTTTTTTTTTATGATTAAACAAAATGAAAAACAGTAGAGTTTAAAAATTATTACACCACACACTCGTAAAATGAGGTGAAAATAAAATTAAAACTCTCCTCACAAAATAAAAGAAATAAAAATTTGCTTGATGTTTTGCAGGATCGTCCAATTTCCTCGAGAAGCGTGTATTCTGCAAAATCAAACAAATAAAACGAAATGAGTGTAAAAAGAACTTAGCAAAATAAAAAAATTTGTTCTCTCTTTTTTTTATTTTTTTTTAATTAGTGAAAATAAATCTTAAATTCAATTACACCGCTAACTTCCCCGGCAACGGCGCCAAAAACTTGATGTGAGTTTTATTAACCTAAATTAATAAGCTATTAAATTCCACTTGCAATAACCGCAAGTGCACGGTGTCTAACTGGTAGACAAAAGCAAGTACGAGTCGATCCCACGAGGAAGGTGGATTAAATTGAATTTAATAATTTAATTAAACTAATTTGGAGGAAATGAGGTTACAGTATTTTTAAAACTAAACTAAAAATAAGAAAAATAAAATAAAATAAAAAGATGGGTTTTGTGGGCTTGGACTCACCAATGAGTTAGCAAAAATATTTAAATCTAAATTACTGAAATTATAAATGAGAAGCTTTAGGGATGAGGATCCATTGCTTACACCGAAGATGTGATCATTAAAATTCAATTTCAATCATATTAAGTTTCTGACAAACATTAACAGTTTATTTCAAGCAAATAAACTCTTACCAAGCATTAAGTGTCTTTTTAGGGCACACTTAATCAAAGTTCAAGCTTCATACTTTTTAGCACATGCTTTGAATATTGATAAAGGGTAATTCTAACTACCAAACATATCAAGTTTAATTTCTCGAACATGAAATGTGAAAGCAATTTATCAAAAAAAATTCAGAAATAAATTGTAATTAACAATTAAGCACACAATTCAGTAAAATAAATAAAAATGAGTTATGCAACCCTTTTTGTTTATCGCAAACTCGATGTGGTGGTACTCCGCAGATCAGCAGTTGGTCCGAACACGAATCCCGAAAAAATGAACTACAAAAGCTATATGGTGGTACAAAGCAGAAATCGGGGGTGCAAATAATCAAATCATTTGAATTTCTGTTATTTCCCGCCAGAAAAACTGCGCGTCTCTGTATCTTCGTTTCCAACGAGCAGCGCCGCTCGCGGTGCTTCGTTTTTGCTCCTCGCGAGCTTCCTCGTCCTCCAACCTGCTCCGGAACCTCAAAAGAGAGATATGAATGGAAAATCAGTGAGATATGCGTTAAGAACACACAAAAACAGAGAGAGATCGAAGCGGATTCCCCTGTTTCGATTCCTGTCGCAGCGGTGGTTGTGTTCCGCTGATGCGCCGCTCTGTGGTGGTTGGAAGGTAGCGGAAAGACAATAAGGAGGCCGAGACGAAGAGAGGACAGAGAGGAGAGGAGCAGGGTCTGTCTGGCTCTGTCGCGAGGCGGAACAGAGTCGTGGTGATGATGGTGGCTCGCGATGTGCTGTCCGGAGGTGGTGGTGGTAATCGGATGATGGTGGTTGATGGATGATGGATAGGGAGAGGGACAAGAACAGTGGCGGAGTGAAGGTGTGACGTGAAACAGGGTTGTCACGCCCCTGTCTCGTGGTGGTGGCAGTTGTGCTCGGTGGTGGCGATTGTGTTGTCCGTAGGTGGTGGTGGCTCTGGTGGCAGAGTTATCTGGACAGAGAGGGAGTGAGAGATGGATAGGTGGTGATGGGTGTGATGAAAATCACTTTGTGAAGGAAGATAGTTTGATTTTTGCTATTGATGTTTGATTCCCTTCTCCTCCTCCCTTTTTCTCACCCTTTTCTCTTGTATTTATAGAGAAATGGCACAGTGAATAGAGATGAGATAAATGGATGATTCATGGAGTGAATTAAGGTATAATTGAGAGAATATTCTTTGGGTAAGATTGGGCTTGGCATTGGGTTTGGGTTTATGGGTTAGGTTTTTAGGTTTAAGTTATGGGCTTGATTTTGGGTTTAAGGGTTTTGATATGTGATCCTCTACTTTGTACCACCGCTAGAATTGACCAATTGGCATTCCTTAAATTGTCGCCTTAATACGATTTCATCGTTCACGCTCAAATTCCTACAAAGACATGAAAACGAAATAATTACTATAAAATATAATAATCGAAACACTAACATATATAAATTAAGGGATATATTATGTAATAATTATGTGAATATCAAGGGTGAGGGTTGGTGCCCAACAGGCATGTGGATCCCAAAGTGGACAATATCGTATCATGAGCGTCCGTTGCGTACACTTTGATACGATGCCTTTTAAAGCCGTGCGGGCCGGTTAGGCCAAGAGCGGACAATATTGTACTGTGCGGATCGGGTCGTTACATCTTTCTTTTTATATTGGGTGCGAAAAATCCATCAAACATGTGGAAACCTTCTAGACTCAAATATAAATGACATTAAACTCAGTGGATACCATCATCATACATCAAGAGATACCTCAATTTCATTTTAAAATCAATATTACATGGTCCAAAGGAAAACTACAAATTAAATTGTTACATATTGTCAATGCTCACATCTAACAACAAAAACTGAAGTTGTACAATAACTAGCTAGTTAGCTGAAAAGAAACTGAAGTACGAAATGCTCCACAAGCTTTGGTGCTCATCACTGATCATGTTCTCCCTGCATTGGGGAATCACAAAAAAAATATGAGAACATAGTGAAAAATTAAAGACATTGATGACGTGAGTTAATAAGTTAAATCCAATTAGGAGTTAGATGAGAAATGTGTGACTATGAATTCATTGAGGACAAGTATGAAAATAAAAGTTAGAGCTTTAAGCAAAGATGGCAATATCATTTTTACGTGAAGGTCTGACAATGGATAGGTAAAGCTAAGGGCACAATGGACTGAAATGATGTTCAACATGGAGACCAATAGACCAGACAAGAAAAACCTCATCTCATCTACCCTTTAATGTCGTTGATTATTTTTTCTATTGTTTTATCAAAATTGGAAACGTAGACAACTCAAGTACAAAAAGTATGACTAAGGACTTAGTTGCAATTACTTTTTTACTTTGTCTTCTATGACCTAATGAAAATCCAAATTCAAAAGGGTATGAAGGCAACATACACTTTTTATTAATATGACTAAATGAACCGAACAACTAATAAATGAAATATAGATTACACAAAATGAAATTTGACATAGATAGAAACTTCTCCCATTTATTTATAATCTAGGATCTTAAACATGCATGAATTGCTTCAAGAAAAAAAAATATTTCTAGTAATTATGATACTTTAAAAGTGAAATAGGAAAGTGAAAAACTTCAACTTTTCAACTAACCTCAATGAAGGAAACATGTAACTGGAATTCAGTTTCAATCTTGTTGAATATTGCATCCATGAATTGGGGGATAATGCTTTTCTGGTAATCACCTCTATAACCAGTTCCCATTGTATATGTCTTTTCCCAGAACCAGTCTTAAGAACAGCGCGTGTTAATAAACAACATCGGTGATGAGATCAAGTATGAAAATTAGAACTCAACAAAAGATTCGTAAAACTTTTACCTGACCATAGGCAAAAACAGTGGCATTATATCTGTAGATCAAACCATCAAGAAGTGGATGGAACAACACATTCTTCAAACATCGAAGTTGATGGAGAACCGCTGCTTCTGTATACATGATCAAAAGTGAAAGAATATGCACCAATTTGTACATGCATAATGCCACAACAGAACCATTTAAGTATGTAAAGACATAGAAGAGCAATTTGTATTTGTTCAAAAACATTTCTAACATAAATAAATAAATAATTAAACAGAATGTAAGGACATTTCTTGATAGACTTGAATGGTGGATGAGGAATCATTCAACATCGCAACCTATTATTAAAAATTTGTCTTCCTCAGTCAAGAGTATCTCCTTCAACTCAGGCTCAGCACTTAAGGGGCTCTTGGAGCCTTTCAGGCCCTTGATGTGCCGGTCTCCAAGGGCTCTTGCCACTGATAGTTGGCCATTAAGATGACAATCATAAATTATACCTCCTAACTTCTCAATTCTCAACCTATCAGAAGTACAGTTTGGTTTATGGTCTTTGGACAGTTCAATCGCTCTGTGCCTCGTCTGCCTAAAACAGCTTGACAATCCCCTTTATAAACATCGTCTTGCATAGAAATGAAATCCACATAACTCTAGTCAATACAACATGATGGACCAGAAACGTAATCAAGTTTTTATTTTCCAATAATGTATCAACAGTTCCGGGTAAGTTTTGGGAATAACCTTCCAAGAACGAGCGCAGTCAGAGCTGCAGTGCCAGAAGAGTTGTCCAGTGAATGGGCATCGGCAAATGTGTGATCAACCTAGCGCTCTTAATTGTTTTTTCCATTCTTAAGGAAAAATAGGTATCAACAATTATATATTTAAGGATGTTCTCTCGGACAAAAAAATGTTGCATCAGTACCACCATGCCCATCGAATACCTGTATACAAACTGTTCAAACTAAGCTAAAGGATTCAAATGATTGCTGATTCGGAAGAAGACCAATTATGGAATCACGATCCTTATTAATGCATCAGAATTACCTATTCATCAGAAAAGTGGAAATGCAACGAAACATCAAATTCAAATAAAAATGTCCACATCACCATCGACAATGCATGAAACTTCATTAAAATAATCATTAAGACATTTTTGGTCTCACTAAAATTTCAACTGCAGGTATCCACACCCATGTAGATCTTTCTAGAACCCCCAACATCGACCAGAGCAACTCCTTGCAACGATGTCCTATCTGAATGTCGAAGTCTCAAAGTCCGATTCTATTTTGTCATTAATATTTTATGACAGTTGTTCTAGCATTCCCCACGATGGGAATTCATTTTTTCTATCACCAATTTCTAAGTTTGGAATTTCTCTTGGTCATTGTTTGCAATAATGTCTTCGTCAATGAAAAAGTATTTACATTATATTATAAGCAATGCATTTCAGTTACAGTTAACAAAGGGTACTTCAGAGAAAAACTTATTTTTAAATGGTGAATTTCATCTTGTGCTCAGTTCACAATAGAGAGAGGGAGTTTAAGGCAGATTGAGATAAATCAAAGACAACAAGGATAACGAGTAGATAGCTCCTCCAATATCAATAAGTCAACAAAATAACTCTTGAAAGTATCATCTTAATTACCTGAGCTGGCGGGTAGACTGCTCCTCCAAAGCTGTAGAGTAGACACATACAAAGCTCAAAATACCCATCCCCTGATGTTTGTTCTTCTTTCATTCCAAAGTGCTCCATCTGCTAGAAAAGGACAATAAACTAGTAATTACCCACAAACATCTGGGTCGCCATACTCAACATAGAGAATTATACCATAACACGGATAGAGGCCCCTAATAGATGCCATAAGATTTTTGACTCCCATACCACAAGTTTTGCCCACAGCTTATCTGGTATGTTCTCTCCTTGTTCAGTGGGAATTAGCAATTTTTATACTTTCCAAGAAACACCCTAACGTAGAATCAATCATTTTCAGCTGACAAACAATCATTTGAAAAACTCATACTCTGATAAAAACACTGTTTGGCGATCCACTGCATCGACCTCAAGCCTGTGCTTCCTACATTCTCCTGTACACCAAAATAAAAAAACAATAAAACCACAAATTCGAAACAATGAACTTCAATCCTAATTTTCTGCACTGATACTCACCGGCAAATCCAACGAGGATTAATTGTTTAAAACACAAAAGCCCAGAAAAGCAATCTAAAAATAGAATGACCATATAAAGGATTAATTATTTGATTCTCTTCATGTTCCTCACACAAAGCATCCAGTAGGATCGTTTGATCAATTTTTCCATCCAGTACGATCATTTGATCAAATTTTCTTCTTTCTGATTATTGAGTTCATAGCTTCGTATTACGTCAAAGGGAGACACATTCCAAAAAATGAACAACTTGCAAGGTCATGATCTACACTAAAGGTTAAACAATAAAAAGAGAAATAAAATCTACTTGATCAAAAGAACAATTAAAAGTACTTAAATAAATCAATAAACTTTTATAAAAGAAAAGATACAATGCCTCACCTCGATCGAAAGAACAATTAGCCAAAGCCAAATCTTGCAGGCCTCTATTTCTTCCTACAGTAATTTAATCATCTCACAACAAAGATTCCACAAGCAAAAGCGGCCAAATGAGTATAACAGTTGCACAAAATCTTGGGACATATAATGCATACCCAGGGCAGATGGGTATTGCCTTGAATTACCAGTTACTACAATTAAGGATATTGCCATGCCTAAATAATTCAAATTAAATAATTGAGAGAGGTTTCGAGTTAACATACCATTGGGATCTGAATTCCACATCAAATTTCCCCACCACAGCAATCACAAGGCAAAAAAGGAAAACAAAAAACAAGTTCCAACCAGTATAACAAATTATAAACAGATCCACTAGATAAAAAAAAAATATCAATCTTTTAAGGAAAAAGTAAAGGTAGGCAAGGAAGGCAATTAATTCAAAGTTAGAAAAGAAGAACACCAACCATTCATCCAATTTTTCTCTGGTTGAAAATGGTAAGAACTTCTTTGCCAAGACAACATAGCATTGCTCGATGGATGTGCAACTTCATTGGAAGACAATCTAAAAGTCTTCTCCGAAACACCCTGTGATAGCCCTCTCGATATCGCAGGCTGTAAATTCTCTTGTTCAACCTTGATTCTTGAAGTTATTAATTGCATTCCGTTTGAAAATTGGTATCTAAATTGAAAAAAATGTAAGTTTCGCCATCGTTTTGAACTCTTCATCACTAACCAAAACTCAAATGCTAACATTTTGGGGATGTAAGCTACAAATGTTCATAACTGCCTAATTGTTTTTAACCTAATGACAAATCTCATAAATGAAAAAGAAACTTCACACCAAACGGGGTGCCAATCATGTTTCTAACTAGTGTTCTCAGTTCATCTTACAATGTGAACAAGTTAACTATAGTAGCAAAAACATTAATAGAAGAATTGGAGCTATTTAACACTCTAATTGATTCAAACTAGACTGAAAGAATGAAATTCAGTAAAGTAGTAAATCTCACCTGCTCAATGTCTCACTCCACAGGTCCAGTCCTGTTAAGATCCGACGTCATTCTCTCCATCCGCGACATCATTCAAGAAGTCCCCAACTCAATTTGAACTCTTGAAACATATTGTGTGAACCTTTTCTTTTACAATCAATTCAGAGGAACCACATGTGCAAATCACCCACCGCATTAGTTTCTCCTTAATGTTAGACATCAAATTGTTTCAGAAACCTAAAACTCAAAGCAGCTCCTACTGAATTACATCGAATCAAACTAGGGCACAATCAAACCTACTGAATCAATCATAAATTTAGTGGAAAACAACTCACATTTCGCCGAGCTTCTTGAGCTCCTCGTTATTCTTCTCACGCATCGAATCCAACACTGCCTGATCCATCTCCAAGACCAAACTATTGAGATCGAGATCGAAAGAGTGAATCGATAGAATTGTTGATTGAGATCGATCGATGGAGAGTGAAATGAAGTTGCTTGTTAACCTGGAATGGAGTTGCTTGTTAACCTCTTTGGGTCAGAGAAGTTTCACGTTTTGCAGAAGTTGGGTTTAGCAAAATGAGGAATGAATAGTTTTTAATTAAATTTTTTTTTTATTTCTTAGTTATTTTTATAAATAATATATTTATAAAATTACAATTATAACTTAAGTTAATAATTAATAACATTTTTTTTTGTTACAAGACTAAGTAACAAAATGAAGAATTTGATGTTACTAATTACCCATTTTGATGTAGTGACGGCTCACCACGCGATCGTCGCTCTTTTTTGAAACAACGACCCAAAGATAAATCACAGCTCAAGCAGCGTTCTCACGCTCACATGGACTTGACATTCTATTACCAGCAAAGGACGTTCATGCCAACCCATAAATCGTCCCGCCAATGCACGAACGAATGTTACATGGGATGCCAGCCTGAGCTT
Organism: Berberis vulgaris; assembly: GCA_963556465.1. Taxonomy (NCBI): domain Eukaryota; kingdom Viridiplantae; phylum Streptophyta; class Magnoliopsida; order Ranunculales; family Berberidaceae; genus Berberis; species Berberis vulgaris. Next base: position 8,005,370 of record OY747133.1, read on the forward strand.
GTGAAACCTGACTCGGAACAAACACTCTAATTCCAACGTATGTGCTCAACTACCATAGTTCACTCATGCCAGTAATTGCGACCGACAGTCAGATAGACAAAACGAGCCATTAGCGGCTTACCTTGAGAATGGGCCACAACTGGGTAGCACATCCCGCTCCTCAACCATTCACAAAACACGCACTATTGGAAGTGACTATGCAACAGTGACATTGAGTCACTCTACGACGCAAATGGTAAAACTCTAAATAGCAGACAGACCACTTGACTTCCTATTGATCCAACCAGCCTATGCCAAAGTAAAACGACAAGGCGAAACGAAAAACACACAATGGGGATAGCGAGCACAAAACAGATATAGAACGCATTCAATTTAAAATGTTTTCATTAAACAATTGAAACAAAAAAAGGGTACAAATGTGCAAAGTTCACTCCTTAATAGAAGAAGGTACAGAAACAGAAAAGATAAACTTAATGGAGGAAAGAGCAAGAGTTGCGTCCGTACACACTACAACCTAGGCATTAGGATCTGAACTGCCCTATTTGTCTGATGACGCAAAAGCCACTGACAAGTCTACATACGATATCTTCTTATAGTAATCAAGGGTCCATTCCAGATGCTCCTCCTTCATCAGCGCCAACAGCTTCAATCTACCATGTACAACCTAGCGGAATTCACACTTGCCTTGTTCCTGGATGAGCTCTTCCTCGCACACCTTCGCGTCAGCAAGTTCACGCTCTAGCAGCTCCAACTTGCCTATCAGCACATCAACTTGGGATTGCTCCGTAGTCAAATTGCTTTTTACAGTACTAAGCTCATGTTTCTCCAATTCTCTTCTTCGCCTCCCGAGCATTGAACTCAACTTTGGACTCCAATTGCAATTTTTTAACAGCCCAATCAGCCTCTTTCAAGGCATTCTCCTCAGCAAGGGACCGTAGTTCAAAACGCGCCTCAGCCACAACTTCCTACACAACCTTCAAATCACAACGGCCCAGATCTAACTTCTGCTGGAACTTGTCACTCGCGACCCTCGCTTCTGCTAGATCAGACTCAATGGCGTCCAGATGAACCGTCTGAGCCTCAGCAGCAACGACTGACCATTCCAGCCTCCTCTCCTCAGCCTGCTTAGTCAGCAGCTCAATCTCATAAAATGCGTCAGAATACAATGATTGCATGTGCGATAAGACACACTTCATCGTGTACACCCTCTCATGGCCCACCTCGACTTTCGTCCCAACAACGACCACCTGGCTCAAGTGAGACATCCCCAGCATAAGGTACTTTAAACCTTTAACCATAACCCTTTCTAGCGTATCCTCCTCGGTTTTTGGAGCATGGTCCATCAGCCAGCTATGATGCCTACTTATATGCTTATTCGAAGCATAGTCCACATCAACCTCTTGGTGCTAGATTTGAGTGCTCATCTTTACTAAGTCCGGTGCAAACAAACTTATCAGCGCATCCAGATGAAGCTCTCCTGGATGAGGGATCACGTCAGCACCACCTTTTGTAGTCACCACTGCTCCAGGCCTTCATCCGGAGCCTTTCCTTTTTCACCAGCAGTTGAACCCCTAAGTGCGAGATGGCTCAGCATGATCCAGAGGAAGAGAAGGAAGCGAGTTGTCCAACAGACCCTCCAACACCTTGAGATACGGCCTGGAGCGAGACGGGGAACAATGGGGACTGTGAGAAATTTGGCCCATGTCACCATGGCCACTATTGGTCTGCCCACCAATGGGACTATTGGATTCCAAAACCTTGGGCGGATCCTCACAAGAACCTTCTATCAGAACAGTCCCATGCGGATCGACACCAGCAGAAGCCGCCATTGCATTATCTAGCATCAACTGCTCGCTCAAAGCTTCCGCCTACGTGGCACTAAGACTCGATATATTTTCAACCCTTGTTAATCTTATGTGGTCCTTCTCCCAGTCGGATACATCAGCCTCTACCCTAACGGGTCGATCAGACTCACGCTTTTCACTTACTGTAACAGACTGTTTTGAAGACGGCCTAGTCCTAATGCGGGACTTCTTCGAACTCACAAAGGAGGCAAGCATCTCAGATGACTCCTCCATGTCAGACAAGACAGGAGCTTTGTCTCCGTCGGCTTTCCTTTTCCTAGAAGGGGCCCCACCTTCAGACTTAACTCACGACGATCGAAAAATAGTGAGGGCCACATGCCAGTTGTCCCATAGCCTAAGCAAATAAAGTTTGTGACACATATGACGTCCACCACATTCAGCTTTGAAAAGCCGCGGAATGTCTCCATAGTGTTTCGCTCCTCTGGGGTAAGAGGAGTAGTGGGAAACCATCCTGCAAGGAAACACGAGCAATGATTAGCATACAATCAAGTGCAACAAAATCGGAAGAAAAAATTGTACTTATGAAATGGCTTGAACTCTCGTTCAAGCGGACGACCCTTGAACTAGAAGTACTTTGAATCTGCAGGAGCCAAAAAACAATAATTCTACCAGGACTTGAAGTCATCGGGCAAATTCATAAAGCAAGTCGATGTCGTCATTTTACAGACGTCGTTATTGTTCAACCAAGGAGAAGTCAGCAACTGGATTACCCATGGAGTCACGCAGACGCCAGCTTCCTTCGCCTTAATCAAAATGAGAAGAACGTTCATGTACCCATTAGGCCCCAACTAGGCCGAGGAAATTCCAAAGAAGTCCCAAATCACATCTAGAACAAGAAAACAGACTCATGTTTGGAGCATCTTGCGAGGCAAACAGATGAACCCCACTGGTGGCAACATTGGCGTCTGGTCATCCTTCGGAGTATATAATGGTAGGTCCTCAGAGACCACGAACTTCGTTTGGATTTCAGTAATGCTCAATTCATAAAGCAACCCGTCTTCGAAAAACTCAAGGCCCTTGGCCAAAGTTGCGTCATCAAGAAAGTTTTGTTGAGCCATGAAGAAAATGAAACAATCTTTTCAATCAGAAGATAAACGGAGCAAAATCTCTAAAAGCCAAAAAATAGAAGAGTTAGTCTCCACACAAATGATGACCTAAATAATGATGGGATTCTCGTCTCTTCTCCACTGAACCGATGCACGTTCAATTAATAAAGCGCGCAGCTCAAGCAATGATTCAGACTCAATCATCATGAACGGTGTATTATTTCAATAAATGATTTAGTGAACCAGTGTGATGGCCCACTAACTCGGGGGGAGTAGCTGATGATACACCAAAACGGTCCCAGTTCTGTGTCGTACTCGTGTCATGATGATCTTGAGGAAAAGACAAGCCCTAGCATCAGCCCAACACTGATCCGGCCCATGCGATAAACCTGTCCAATGCAATTCGTCAATCATACCCTAATTCTTACAGCCTGCTAGGCCCACATATCTCACAACTATTCTCAATACCCGTAAACCCTGTTGAGGCAAGTACCTCGAGGATCAACTTCGGACATGCAATTACAACGGCTTTTTGTTTCCGACTAGGAAGCATATTCCAGAGTACATATCACATATCGAAACTTTCACCAATAGAATACTCTCGGAAAGGGAACTATCCCTCGCATATCTAGGAGCATGTGGCTAACAGAGAAACTTCCCTCCACAGCACGACTCCTAATTAGATAAGGATCTCCATGAAGATTTTTCCCCTAAACTACGCCACTGATGGCCTGGTTGAGCCAAGACTCCTACATTATAAATAAGACATGAGGCTTGTAAGCTAAGATACGCTATAAATTCCTTATTTTCAGCACCTCCCTCAGATCCCTGTTTGACTTTAGCATCGGAGTATCATCAGCCACGACAATGGTAGTTCGTGGCTCATGTTTGTTCCTTGTGCAGGTCAGCAGATTTACAGATCAAGGTCAAAGCTGATAGCGAAAAATGATTGCATCACATACGCTAAGGCGTAGATGATTCATCATGCTTTGTAGAATTTACTTTCATTTTTTATTGTTTTCTGATGCATTATATGATTATTTGACATTGGATTGATTTGTGAATAAATCCATATTACTTTCATCATATATGTCATGCTTAATCATAGGTTTAATATGGGTTTAATATAGGTTTAACTACACAAAATTGACATTTTTGTAACAACTCCTACACAGTTTTGAGCTGTAACAGTCCACCAAATAATTTTACACATTTTCACAACCAAAGTGATACAATAATTGTATCACCATGAAGAGTACGGTGCTACAAGTGATACTATTCATGGTGATCCAATTTATTGTAATATTTTTTTTGTGAAACAGTTTTTCATTTTTTTGACTAGATTTAGTTTTGACTTGAAATTGTTTGGTAGACTGTTATACTTCAAAAGTGATAATGATTTAGAAGTTGTTACAAAAACGGCAATTTAGTGCAGTGACTTTCAATACTTTCGGAATTACAAGTTTCATAAACAATGTCACTCCTCCTTTTTACCTTTTTTTCTAAATGTCAAGGGAATGGGCGAGGGAAAGACAATGTCCATCCCCTTTGAGATGCATGCCATTGCTAATCTCGAGAAGGATGGGTGATTACCTCGACGTTAAGGACTCTCCTCGACATTAAGGGGGATGGGGCGTTACCTCGACATTAAGAAAGGCTCCCCTTTTACACCCATTCCTCGTTCTCTTTCCTCGCCCATTACCTCGACATTAAGAAGGGCTCTCCTTTTTATGATGTGAAAGAGACTAAATGTGGGTGCGATGAAGTTTCTTGGGTTGAAGTTTGGGCTGATTGGGTGATTGTTCTTGTTTATAGGTTGTGTAACCTTTAATTAGAGACAGTGCCTAATCTCTAATCAATTCTTAATTGTACCTTATAGATAACTATTCCAATAATGTACTGAAAAATAATGATTGAAGACATTAAATATGAGTTTATATAAAAAGTCACATTAAAGATATTCAAGAGAGAGAAAATCAAGACATAAAACAAAATTATCAAATACGTCATGATAATCAAGAAAATAGTCAGATGCGGGCGAGAATTCTAGAAAGAGCCCTTCTAGGGAGCGAGGGAAGGAGTGAGGAAAGGGAGCGAAACCACCCACCTTGAGATGAGTAATTTCGTGTATCTCGAGATAGAGTGGTGCATCTCGAGGCAAATGGGTGATTGCACTCATCCCTCACTCCCATCCTCGGCACCTAGAATTTCTGATCTAGAAATGACGTGACTACAAGTTTCAATTTGGTGTTAATATATTTTGTAAAAACTACAACTCCGATGGTGGTCCTTATATGATGCGACATTTATAAGTTTTGTAAACAAAGCAATCTCAGTTATATGCATGGGCTGCTTGGATAAGGGCCAGTTTTGGAAAAAATCCATTATAGTAGTTAAAATTTCATTATTGTTCCCATTTGAAAATTTATATTGTCCCTCTTGAAATTTCATATTGCTCTCTCTTATAAAAAAAACATCATAGATCCCAAATCGCAAGAGAAACCGAGCCTCTTGTGTCTGTGTCTGCGCTTGCGTCTTGCGATATCTTCTTCAGTTCTTCTTCATCTCCGTCTTGCGTCTGAAAGAGGTGAGTTTGTTTGATGTTCTTATTTCTCAATCTCCGACTTGTTGATTTTATGCCTTGGTCTTGCAATAAAAATTCTGACGAATTTCTGAAACCTAAATTCCTGAATTTAATATAGTTTTTCATGTCAACCGATACAGAGATTATCCATCTAATATTACAACTAACAAGAAAATTAGAAACAATGACAAACCTACATGTCCGATGAATGTTGTGTCAATCAAAAAAGCAATTGGATCAGTTGCTAAAGCCATTGCAGCAGACAATACAATATGAAATATCTCCAAGCCAATCTCATCCTTCTTGAAAACAATCCCACAATAAGCCTTAATGATCTTTCTATAAAAGCAAAAAAAAAAATGCTCTACATAAAATGTTACTAAGCAATCAATCTCACACTCAAAGACAAACACACCCCCCATACACACCATATGTACATATTCCACACTACACACATAGTGACATACATAGCATGTTTGCAATGTACAGAAAAATTGAAATTTTTATGTTGTATATCTCCATCAGTTAAACAGAACTCAGAAAAAGTAGACAAACTTTGATGCCTTTACTAATTTCTTGGAAACTTCTTATACAAAGGACTTTTTTATGATATACACCGAAGAAATTTTTTGAAAATGTTACATATTTTTTTGCCCCCCTTTATCTGCAATCCTGGATCCGCCCCTGATTATATGACGAATAAGTTCAACTTTAGAGCATCCACCATGTAAGCTATAGCAAAATTGTAACTATTTTCACAACTTTAACAGCCTGTAGGATTTATTTATTTTTATTATTTTGCCAAGGTAATTCTTCTTTAGCGTCATTTGAGAGTGAGCCTTCACTCTCAAATAGCATAGCATAGCATGGGGAATTTTGCCCACTAGGGATTAAAGTTCCTAGATTCCTAGCCATATCTAAGATGGCGTTGGGCGTTCTAAGAAGACACACCCTATCCCAGATAATACATTTACAAGTTGATTTAGCGAGTTATTAAATTGCATACCCACTAACAATGACATTTAAATTTAAGAACAAAAATGGACTTATGGTGGGTGGTCAAAGTTACAATTTTCAATACTTTTGGAGTTCCATGGACTTACAATGGATGCTCATGTTATGATTAATTAGGTGAATACTTTCAATACTTTTGGAGTTACAAGTTTCATAAATAATGTCACCTCCTCTTCGTAAATATAGGTCCAATGAAGTTTATTGGGTTGAAGTTTGGGGTTGGTTAAGTGATTGTTCTTGTTTATAGGTTGTGTAACCACTAATTAGAGGCAGTGTCTAATCTTTAATTAATTCTTCATTGTACCTTATAGATAACTATTCTAATAATGTGCTGAAAAAGAATGATTGAAGGCATTAAAGATAAATTTATAAATAAATAAAAAACCGCATTAAAGATATTCGAGAAAGAGAAAATCAAGACATAAAATTATCAAATTGATCATATAGTCAAGAAATTGGTAATTGTTGATGAGAGACAGAAGATAGCCAGGCACTGATGAGAATTCTAGAAATGACGTGACTATAAGTTCGAATTTGTTGTTGATATCTTTTGTAAAAATTACAACTCCAAAATGTATTTAATCATTTATAAGTGGTGCAAACATAATTAAAAATGGTGATCCTCATATGATGCGTCATTTGTAAGGTGCATAAACAAAACAACCACAGTTATACTATGAACAAGTTCCACTTTAGAGCACCCACCATGTAAGCTATAGCAAAATTGTAACTTTTTCACAATTTTAACAGCCTATATGATTTATTTATTTATTTATTACCAATGTAATTCTTCTCTAGCGTCATTTGACAGTGAGCCTGAAACAACCTTGTGTGAGCGGACTCAGAGGTTAGCTGGCTACCATGTGTGGGCGGACTCAGAGGCTGACATACCTCCTTTGTGTTATAGTTTCATATCGTCTGGATGAGGAAATTAAGATGATGTGCTATATATGTGCGATGTTGGATCCCCTTGATTATAATGCATTTTAAAGTCGTGTGAGTAGTGAGCCAAAAACGGAAATATTGTACCATGTCGATCGAGTCGTTACAGAATGGTATCAGAGCCGGACCCAGTCAAAAGTGTACCAACAGAACGTTGGGCCGTAAGGGGGTGAATTGTAACAGTCATGTATGGGCGAGCTCTGAAGCTGATGAACTACCTTGTGGGGGCTCTGAGGTTGGCAGCTACGTATGGGGGCGGGCTCATAGACTGACATGCTACCGTGTGTGGGCGGGTGTCAGGACTAGTACCGTTGGTAAGGGAAATCAACGTCAGAGGCCTTTCAAGACTTTCCTAATGGTCTCAAAACTCAATGTTCCCTTTTGAAAAGTGCCAAAATGCTTAGCATCTATATTATAGGGGGAAGGTTTGAGCTCTTGACTGTGAGGACGTGTTGCCTCCATTGCATAGTCGGGGCAGACTGTACCGCTAACATTTTTATTGTTTTCTTTGCATTTCTTTTCAACTTCAAACTTGTATTTCTATCGATCGATAGCATCGAACTAGTCTTAAGCAACGTCATTTCGAACGTTCCTCCCCATTGTAATCTATTGAATGTTAATGAAAGTTTTTGCTGACTATTGTGCATCGTTATATTGTTTACAGATTGAAATTGTGCATTCTCAAGTTAATATTTGTGTCCGTCAAAGTAGCTACTCATAGGTTTACTAGTGAATTGGATAGTTCGTGCCGCACGAATTGCTAGTATGTGACAGTTGGTATCAGAGCCAGAGCTTGTTGAATGCAAACCAGGATGCAGGAACTAAGCGAGCGACTTAACACTATGGAGGAACAACAGGCTAGTCGAATGCAGAGACTAGAAAACAGAATGGACCAGTTGAGCAGTTTGGGAGAACAGATCAGTCGGCTTAATGGACTCTTTCACTTGGCAGACAGAGTGGATTCGCTGACTGAGCACGTCGATAATTTAGAGGGACGGACAGTCGCTATGGAAGAGTCGTCTCACCCCACAGCTCAGGTGATGAGTGACTTCCAATTACAGCTGAAGGACTTATTTGCAAGGGTTGACTTGCTGACCAAGGCCACAGGGACGATTGATCACCCTAGGATGAAAGTGCATGAACCAAAGTCATATGCTGGGGTACGAGATAGGAAGGAGCTAGAGAACTTCTTGTTTGATCTGGAGCAGTATTTTGGCGCGGTGAACCCCGAATCAGAAGAAGCCAAGGTCACCATGGCGACCATGTACTTAGCAGGTGATGCAAAACTATGGTGGAGAACCAAATATGCAGATATGGAAGAAGGTCGCATCCTTATTAGAACTTGGGCAGACCTCAAGAAGGAACTCATAAATCAATTATTGCCTGAGAACATTGATTTCTTAGCAAGGAGGAAGCTCCACACGATCAAACAGACATGCAATATTCGAGACTATGTCAGGCGGTTCTCAACTTGCTTGCTAGATATTCGAGACATGTTTGAGAAGGACAAAGTTTTATGTTTCATGGAACAAGCTCAGCCGCTTCTGCAAGCGGAATTGCAAAGGCAGAAGGTGACAGATATTACAAGTCCTATTGCAGCAGCAGAAAGGTTTAACGATTATATGCCCATGGCTGGATCCACTTCGCTCAATCACTCCACAGCTAGAACTGGCAGTACCAATTCAAGCTCAGGGTCGAATGCTCGATCACCTCACCAAAACTGGGGAAACTCAAGTCAGAACCGAGGAAACTACAATTCTCGGCCGTCCAACCAGAATTGGAGTTCCAACAGAAATTGGAATGCCAGCCCTAGCAACTGAAATTACAACAACAAATGAGGGCAAAACTACTCTGGGCAGTGGAGACCATCGGCACCTGCCCCATGCATTCTTTGCAATAGTAGGGATCACCCAACAGGCAAATGTCCATCCAAACTAGCCCTACACTCATTGATGTCCTTGCTTCAAACAGAACCTTCTAACTCGACCGCATCGAGCTCGAACCCCACCAACAGTGAGACCTCCCAGATGAAAGCTCTATTCAAGCTCAATGCTGTCAAAGGAGAAATGTATGAGCACCCAAACAAGAAGGCTTTGCAATACATCGACATCACTATCAATGGGTTCCCTTCCCAAGCATTGTTGGATCACTACACCAAAAACCCCCATTAGCAACGGTTCTATACCGTGGGCGTAACCCATTGCCACGGCTAAGAGCGGTGGGCTACAGAGGCGTCGCAAAATTCTTTGTAACGGCTAAAAACCGTTGCTAAATGTTTAGCAACGATTTTATGCTTGAATAGGGGTGATGATTTTCAGCATTTAGCCACGGTTTTAAACCGTTGCAAGAAGCATAGCAACGGTTTTTAGCCGTGGCAAAAATAGCCACGGTTTTAAGCCGTGATAAAGTATGGATACTAGCAAGTGTTTTAAACCGTGTCTAATTAAGTAGCAACGGTTTTAAGCCGTGGCTAACCCTAGCCTCGGTTAGAAGCCGTTGCAATAGTTAGCCACGGTTTTAAACCGTGGCAATTTTTTTTTTTTTTTTTTTTTTTTTTTTGCTATCAAATGACTTTGAGTCATTGAGTCAAAATCTATCAAATAATGGAGGCAAAGTAATGTAATTAATGAAAGCAAAGTAATGTAATTAATAAGAAAATGTATTACATTGAGTCAAAATCTATCAAATAATATCTCAAATACAATGACACACACAAACTTAAATATCTCAAATACAAAGAAAGTGGAACAATGCTGCTGCTGCTACGAGAGACGCAATGCTGCTGCTACGAGAGACGCAATTTTGAGGTCCTAAAACACCATTAACACACATAATTACAACAAAGTTTAGTTTTTAAATGGATTTCTATTTGAGTACAAGATCCAATAAAATTATACCAAAACCCCATTGCCTCATATAGATAAAAGAAGCCACGAGAGGTCAATGTTCTCACCTCACAAGGCTGCATGCCAAGAATGCTAATGACTGCACTCACAACCTCCGCCAAGCTTTCCCTTACACCAAGAATCAACTCTCTCAAAGTCTGGTCCCAAGCTTTCCCATGCATTCCTGAAATTGGAAACCCCCACTATCAACACATAATCAGCTGCAACAACCTCGATCAACATCTTCAAGCTGGTATTCATCTTCAACTCCATCATCCTCTACCTCACCTCTTGAATCAACCTTGAAGGACACAAATTGATTCAGCATCAAAATGATAATACAACAAAATAGAAGTTGACTTTGTAGTAAGTATGTAGCTTGTGGTTTAAAAGTTCAAATAAGATGAGTTTGTTAGTTACTCGGTGAAAAAAAAAATTTCAAGTTAAATAACTTATCGCAACTTGACGAAATCCACTCTTTTTAGAATAGCATTCAAGTGAACAAATACCTTTACAGTGGACCTAAGTTACAGAATCTAATTCAAGAAAAATTTCTTCATATGGAAATCAATTAACCTTTAAAATGAAACCATCTGACTTGGTCAAAATCAAAGCTTTGATTTGCCTTTACATGGAAGTGGATTAATTTTTAAATGTTGATCACAATTTAGCCATTACCAAAGCAAGGTACTAGGAATAAGTGGACAGATTAAGTGGCAACTGTACCTCTTTAACAACGAACTTCAACGTGTTAGAGAACTTCCCAAGAACTGCACTTTCTGGCTTCTGGAATGCAATATATGTCTGCCCTGGAGAATCATAAGGAAGTGAACTTAAAGCCTTGCATGCTACTTCCACAAAATCCTCAGCTTCGGAAGCATCAACAATAACAGACACCTGAAAGCAAGCCAGAGCATAACTGTCAAAGAAGTTTTATTCAAAGGAAATGGACATTGAATATTGCATTTCAAAATGGATAGTTACATTTTCCAGCAGTTGTTGAGGAATGGTATTTGTGCAGTTATACTGAAATACAACATGCTCATCATAAATGTGCTTCACAACATTGACAGCATACTCCGTCTCAGGTTCTGTCAGCTCTACTGGTGGTGAGGACTGAAGCGCACCAAAAAAAAAAGTGAGCATCATGTCAACACACAATAATTAGGTCCATGGAAAAGAATGAGGGATGAGAGAATTTTTATCATTCTTTCTTTTATTTCTGTATCTTTCTCATGTCCGTTTTTTTTTTTTTTTGTTTCTTTTGTCAAACCAAAACACATATCTCAGAGATTTATTCTTCCCTTTCTTGTTAATCAAATTGACTACCACTTCTAATTTATTAAACCTTTGGAAGATAAAACATCAACATTTGCAGAGGAGCAAGATATTAGGTTCTCTTTTGCTATCAACGCTAATTACTAGAAAGTTGACAAGTTCATGAATTAGTAAAAAAACAATTCACCATTAGCTAGGCAGAGTTCTGGCCAGAATCTTAACCCTCCTTTAAATTATTTATTGCAAACTACAAATACAAAACACCTGAATATAAGCTTTTCTAGCACAGGTTGCTATGTAATTTCATATCAGGAGGGTCATCTGGGAATCCAATGAGAACAGTAAGGTTGGTGGGGAAGATAATTATGTATATGCAATAGGGTAGGTTAACCAATAATTGCCTGGAAGCAAAAAACAGTTGCAATAAGGTTGCTAAGTGTTTCCAATTTCTAGCGAAAGACGACACTGTCCTTTTCATCTCTCACTATCAACCCTTCTCCTAATCTTTTGACATAATCATTAGATTAACACTATCATGAAACATGCATCTCTTAATCACCAACCACTTCCATGTATCATGATTTCATATTGTCGTATGTTAAACTGATGTGGCATACATACCTGGAACTCTACTTTTAGTACTTTTCAGCCCAAGCAGTCAGCTCCCAGCAACCCGGACAGCACCAACGCAAGCTCTGTTTCGCAGCAGCGTGCAGAAAAACCCGCAAGCCTCCCAGCAGACCTCAACCACAGCTCAAAACCGGTGTGCTAACCGCGCACGCTGAAACCCGCTGCGGCCAGAAACAGCACGTACAGCAGCCAAGGTTGAAGGAGTGCAGATCCATCTTCAAGAAAATAGATACAAACACATTTACCTTTGCCTGGTTTACTGCACTTAGAGAGATGGTCACACGACCAGATGTCAGTGGGGCCAGGAATGCTGCAAATCTCTGAAAAAAAGAAATAGATTGAACTTTTTTCTTAAAATGGCTAGCTTCAACTGAATAGGACCACTATTGTTTCCAGAGAAACTGTCAAGAGTTGGAGTTAGAAGTAGTTGTCACCTGATCTGGATCTTTTATAGCACTCAAATATTGACCGTCAGGTGATACATCAGCAACTGAATTCAACAAGTTCTCTCGAGGGATTCGGACATTGTCAAACCTGACATAAAGGCAGCACCATGATGAACTCAGAAGCATATATACGCAGTTAAAATGAGAATGGACTGGGAAACGAAATAAATAAAAGATAAAAAATTTTCTATTGTACCATATATGGCCATTATCAACACCATTCAGTCCAATTTTATGACCACAGTCTGCAATACGGACGTTTGGGCATACATTCCCTTTTTGATCTCTAATCTGAGCTATGAATGCATGGACACCCTGATTCTTCCCTTGAATATTGAGTTGGGAAAAGACTATTGTATGTGTCGCATGCTGTGTCCATATTCACTGAACAGTAGAGCATCTAAATAGTGAACAATTATTGCATTAAATGTAAGCATATACACTACGCTACCCCTTTATTACAATTAGAAGGTAAGCATATAAATCAAAGCTAATTTAACCAGGAAATTAAGATCAAGAAGAAGCATAAAAACAAACGGAAACAACTAAACATAGAATCCTGGAAATTTTACGCTTTCAAACCATCACGTACAGGAATAGTGAACAAAATACCTTACTAGGTAGTCATATTGTTCACTAATCATTATGTAACCCAATTATATAATAATGTAAGATATTGATAAAGTTGAAAGAAAATAGTAAAAATATTGTTGCATTAAATGTTTAGTAGACTCTCTCTTCAAGCATCTGCACCATTACTGAATAGATGAGAAAGACATGTGAATTGCATTGTGTATTTTTATCATAGCTACAATAGTTGAGAGATCTTTATATGATTATGATAAGATGCTCTACTGTTCAAAGAAAGTAAGCATTTGAGGATTAGAAGAATCCCCCCACCCCCAACAACACATGTTATGTATTAAAAGCACACATAATATCTAAAAATAACACTTGTTAGCCAACATTCCAACAGCCTTTGTCGCAGCAATTATGTTTAAAGACGTGAAAGAACTACATAAGTGTGTTTACATGTTTAAAAACGATCTATTGTGACTTCTTGCTCGGTCTAATCACCCTTTGCCGATATCCCAATGACCTAGTAAACACCCTCTGAATTTCTAAAGGAAGTCCATAACATTGATCTTGAAGATAAAATGACATTGACCTGTAACCCATGTTGAATTTCTCTAATGACGAATGAAAATAAATTCAAGATTACTGAATAATAAAATAGCTAGTCCAACTCCGAACTAGCCGGGGTTGAATAACCTACTTGTCTGTCCCACCAAGTACAAGCATTATCCGACACCAACAAATAGCAAATCTAATCTTCAAGGGTATATGCATTTCTATCCGTGCTAAGTTTTATAGCATACCAAGAAGAATTTTGACAAAAGAGTTTCACGTATCTTTCTGTTGTGTTTCATCAAGCGGGCTGGTAGTATTATTCCTCCTCTCGTCAACAGTAAGGTCCACTTTAGACAGAGCCGCCACAGATGCTTGAGCTGCGGCTTCTGCAACCTCTGAGCCCACCATGGCCAACAAGAATGCAACCTGAGAAATCTAATAAGTGTAAAAAAATTAATATTTGCAAAATAGATACATTGAGATGCATCATGTAGAAGTGATGGAAATGACCCAATCACTGGGAAAGTCCATCATGATCAAATAAAAAGACAAAATACCAGCTGATGACAATCAAGGCATGGCCAAGTTGTGTATATATATAAAGGTAATATGTTGATAATTATGTTACTTTGGGACAAAATTGACATGCGTCCAAGGTTGTGATAACCAAAATTGTCAAGGCATCTCATGTTGGTTAGGGTTATCCATTTAGGGTGTGTTTGGTTACGGAATTCAATTCCATGGAGGGACCATTTGTGTTTAAAGACAAATTTGATAAAAAATGTGGTGGACTACTTATCATGAATAGATTGTGATCAAAGGTGGGGGGTTGAACTTCGATGAAATTTGATACGAGAATCCAATTTTGTAGGAAGAGTAAGGAGTTGGGACTTTCGTGTTTCATGGAAATTCAATTTTCACCTTTAATCAAAATGTAGAATCCATAATAAGTGCTTTCATCAAATTTGTATTAAACACAAGTGGTCCCCCGTGGATTCCATAGAAATGGATTCGCAACACACACTCCCTTATCATGTAGACACCAGTATACCCACTATCATATAGGATTAGGCAAGTAACCTATACAGATTACAGACCAAAGCAAGCATCATATACTACTGGTAGATATGGTGATTAACATGGAGAATGTATACAAACTTCCCAAAGGCTCTCTGAAACTTAGGAGGGTATCGAGATGGCATAATAATAATTATTAGAAGAGAAGACAAACAGTCAATCAAAGACTGAGAAACCACTGAACAAATTAATTTCTCCAGAACCAACTTCATACCTGCGCCATAATAGGGTTGCTTGCATCAGAAAATGAGGTCAAATGCCTCTTCTTTGCTAGGGATGACAGAAAAGCATCCTCCTGTTTAGTTTCAGCATCACCATGGTTCTTGGTCTGAGAGTACTTATCAACCTCCTCAGAGTCGGGATGACATACAAAATGTTCTCCAAACGAGCACACATCACCTTGTTCAGCATTGGACTGACACGAATATCTGGGGGGTCTGCAAAAACAATGCTTATCAGATGCTTTTGAAAATTGTAACAAACATCAAGTGTAACTGCAATGCAGACAAACATTCACAGTAAATAAAGTCAATATTGGCTACACCAAGCATATAGAACACGCATCATAAAGAGGGGGGAGATTGGAGGGCGATCTAATTAGGAAGGCAACACCAAATAAGAATGTTCTGATTCATCGATCTGCAATGAACTTTATTAATATACATTGTCAAATGATTGATTTGTGTAGATGCAGTACAATAATAAACATTTGTTTTTACTGTGGTTCACCTAAGCAGCCATGCCACATAATCCATGTCCATAAGCTAAACAACAGGGCAATATTGAGCTTTCAATAAATATGAAATTCATTAGACTCTGCTTGTGACTTTCAAACCCACAACCAATCACAAGAAGTTGTATGAGTACAAGGTGTGTAACTTGCATGAGCTAAGCAAAGACAATGCATGATACTGCAGTGTCATGCTTCATGGTTGTGGCAGGTATGATGACCTTGTGAGATTGTATAAAAATGAGGAAGTACCTCTCTTATATATGCAGGCCAAGATTGAATAAATAAAGCAGCAGAAGATCTTACCACTGAAGGTTTATCTAGTGCATCAGTGACCCATAGAGGCCTCTTGTATTTCTCACGACCAGTAAAAGTTCTAAGTGGGTCCTGCAGTTAAGATACCACAAAATATTCAGTAAATCATTTTAAAAAAACCAGTATATCAGGCAAATCCAAGTCTTTGGCGAAAGTTACAAATAAGAATCATCAATATCAAATGCTCATTCTCGATTTGAAAATCTACAAGCAGTTGGCTACTAAGGAGGGTTGATGGATGAATTAAAAAATAAATTACATGTGCAAAAAAATACTCAAGGACAATGTACAGAACCTTCCAGTATAAGTAAACAAAGCACCCGTTTCAATATATCCTAGAAACGTTTTTTCTTCTTTTCTACACTAGCTTTAATGTCAAACAATTATCGACTGAAAATATTGGATGACTAAAAAAATTCATTATACATAGAAGTCATGTTTTGAAAAACAGTAAATGGAAATCTATCCATGAAATAACTGCTCAAGACTTGCAGTAGTTGTATGTTTCTAAAACTTCATCTAGAAGAAGGCCTAGTTTGTGGATTTTGTGAGAATCCAAGGGAAAAATTCTGAGGTTAACAACTGTAGGTAAAATGCAATAAAAAAAGGAAATGAAACAGAAGATAAAGATCCATGGCACATTAAATGGTGAAAGTGGAAATACCCCAGTAAATAACTACGGCCACCTGGTAAGCAGTTGAAACATCCACTACAATATGAGGAATACAACTTAAAGATGCAGGCCTCATGAAATATAACTCCTCTTAATGAATATCAAGAAAGTTGAATGATGTGGTCAGTATACTTAAGGTGGACCAAATGCATTTTGTGCCAAACATAGTTTAAAATAGACATTGCCTTGTGTACCAACACCATAGCTCAACATAGTCATAGTGACACTGACACACTCTTCTAGTAGAAATGAGTTCATCAGGCCTGGAAATAGATGAAGAAAGTAGTAATGGTGGTATAGCAGTAGGGTCAGTAGGTACGAATACTGGTTGTGTATTGCTATCATGACTTCTTTTTTTCTGTTTGGAACTTATGAGTGTTTACAACCATCTGGTTACATAGAGAGACAGACTACGTAACACACCCAAAAAAAATATGAACCCTCAACTAACATCCCCCTCCACTTCTGAGTCTTACAGCATATCAGCCAACGCATCTTTGAAAAGATTATAGAGAGTACAAGAGAAACAATCCTCTTCTGCATAGGAGCATAGGCTTAATTGTCATAATACATCCACACAGGCAAGGAAACAAGAATGCCCATCTTCTCAAGTATAGAGTTAATTCATGGCATCTTAAAAATTGTGTCGTGGCTCGTACTTTGCCTCCGCTTTCGATAAAGCAACGACATTCTGCTCCCTGTTGCGCCAAGTCATAGAACTACTATCAACAAATGTACAACAATTACCCCATTACCACTTGACACCACCATCAATGCAAATTTTAGTCTCAGATCTCAACAACATAGAATTGTTAGTGGACCCAACATTAGGCTAAGTGTAGGTTCTCTAGCTACCTTTGCATAATCCTCCAAAGATAAACTAACTACATTAATCAACCTTAAGCGCTACAATTCATGATTATGATCCAACACTCACCTAAAACCCCAATCTTTACAATTCTTAAAAGTTGCAAGTGAAATTGCAAAAAATTCTTAATAAAATTATTGAAGTTTGAGTGTGATTGCCAGGATCAATAAACACAATGATTCAACTTTATACCCACCCTTGCACTTTTCCTGATTGGGGTAAAACATTGTATTACTTTAATTGTTAAACCAATGGAAAGACCAATCTCGAAACAGAATCATGGCAATCCTCTCAACTCTGGTTCTCTATAATGTTTTAATCTGAATTTCCATGGTTCTGTTTCTATAAAACTCTCGACACTCAAATTTCTTGCTTGGTGAAGCTAAACCCATGCATTCCTGGGGGTCCTAATTATTTTCTTCAGTCAGGTGTTCATTTTTCTTCTATCTAACACAAAATCTTTATATGAAAACACCTCGACCATGTTTAGTTTCTCTTGAGAAATTGAATTAAAAAAAATACAGTTGGTTTAACAACAATTCTGAACCACCACATCATTCGAAAAGTTCAGGCTATTACTGAAAAACAAGAGTATGCATTGCCTATGTGTGTTACTCAATTACCTTGTATTTGACAGTGGCAGAGAAGGTACCAAGAGCACGATTGCCTTGTCGAAGCTCTAGAATGTCTCTGGCATTCAAGCATTCAAAGGCCTTGGTTACATAAATTTCAAGCATTCAAAGAATAGAAAGGAAGGTGCAAACCTTGTGCACTGGATACAACGAGTTGTCACTATCTTCACCAACGGCCCCAAATTCTTATCAACAACAGATCTCTTAACGTCAATGAACCGCCCACGATCAGATCCAAATGCCATAGACGGATCCTGCAAATCACATTCTCCACCCTGATCACAAATGGGGCAATCCAGCAGGTGATTCATCAGCAAAAACTCCATAACCCCTTCACGAGCCTTCTTCACAATAGGAGTATCCGTCTTAATTTTCATACCTGACATGAAGAAGAATAAAAAAAACAACCCAAACAAGTTAGACCAACAAAAAAAAAAAAAAAAAAAAGATTGTGATCAACGTTGATGAAATCTGACCTGGGAGAGCGGGCATGGCGCAGGAAGCGACCGGCTTGGGCGATTTCTCAACCTCTACCAAACACATCCTGCAATTCCCAGCAATGGAGAGGCGACTGTGGTAGCAGAACCGAGGAATGTCGACCCCGGCGACTTCGCAAGCCTGGAGGACAGTGAATCCCTTAGGAATTTTGACTGGGTACCCATCGACGAAAACCTCGATTGCTTCATCGGGGTTGGGGAGATGAACCCTAGCTCCAGCTACAGGGATTCGTGGAGGGTGAATTTCAGGGGCTGGCTCCGTTGCGGCTGCTTCAGGGTTTTAAAGCTCTGGGGTGGAGACGATTCCTCTGAAATTGGATGAGGATGCGAGAACCCTAGAGGAGAACCGATTGAAGGTTGCTCGACTTCTCCCTCTCTCTTTCCTTATCCTTCTCCTTCTCTCTTTCCCTCTCCTTGAAATTTTAGGTTTGAAGCAAAGGGTTGAAAAGGGGGAGATGGAGCGGGAACGCGGGAAGCAATTTTTTTTCGCAAAATTTCGCCCGCGAGAAATCGAGTTACTTCTCCACACGTCCACGTGCAACACACGTGCACTTTTGCAACGGTTTTAAGCCGTGGGTCACTATAGCCACGGTTTTTAGCCGTGGCAAACACACCAACGGTTTAGAACCGTGGCCAAGCCTTTTTTTAGCCACGGTTTTAAGCCGTTGGGCACTATAGCCACGGTTTTTAGCCGTGGCAAACACACCAACGGCTTAGAACCGTGGGCACCCCTGTGTAGCTAATCAGGTCTTTTGGTGTAGTGGATTCAGGAGCGACAGACAATTTTATTGCCCCAGATGAAGCTAAACGTGTGGGTCTGAACTTAGAAGGAGATGTGGGTAAGTTGAAAGCTGTCAACTCTGAGGCAATCTCTATTAATGGTATGGCTAGAGCTGTGCCACTACAGGTTGGTCCATGGGAAGGAAGATCAAACTTCTTGGTCGTCCCACTTGATGATTTTAAGGTGATTCTTGGCCAAGAATTCTTCCGAGGAACTGCAGCAGGACCACTACCTTTCATGGACTCCTTGGGCTTTTTCGGACCCAGACTACGCATTGTACCAACCTCAATTCGACCCACAACTCATGATAGAATATTGTCGGCGCTCCAAGTCAAGAAAGGCTTGGCCAAAGGAGAAGATACATACTTAGCTGTGGCAAAGCTAGAGATGGAAGATGATACTAGTAAAATCCCTGAGGAAGTTGCCCAAGTTATTGCTGACTTCAGCGAAGTGATGCCGAATGAATTGCCAAAGAATCTACCTCCCATAAGGCTCATTGATCACGAAATTGAGTTAGTGCCCGGTGCCAAGCCACCCGCACGTAGTCCATATCGCATGAGCCCTCTAGAGTTGACCGAATTGAGAAAACAACTAGATGACTTGTTGGAGTCGGGATTCATTCGGCCCTCTAAAGCACCTTATGGGGCACCTGTTCTTTTTCAGTGGAAACATGATGGCAGTCTTCGCCTTTGTGTTGATTATGGAGTCTTGAACAAAGTCACTATAAAGAACAAATACCCGCTACCGCTCATTGCAGACTTATTCGACCAACTTGGATCCGCTAGATACTTCACAAAACTCGACTTGAGATCAAGTTACTATCAGGTTCGCATTGCTGTTGGTGACGAACCCAAAACTGCTTGTTCTACTAGATATGGGTCATATGAGTTCCTAGTAATGCCCTTCGGCTTGACCAATGCTCCAGCTACGTTTTGCACCCTTATGAATGGCCTGTTCCGTCACCTTCTGGACAAGTCCGTGGTTGTCTATCTTGACGATATTGTGGTTTATAGTGGGACTATAGAAGAACACCTACATCATTTGCGAGAAGTGTTCCAAATCCTTAGGGATAATCATCTATTTGTCAAGAAGGAGAAGTGGTCATTTGGCCAGACCCAGATACATTTCTTGGGTCATGTTATTGGCAATGGCAAGATTCGGATGGACATGGAGAAAGTCAAGGCAATCCATGATTGGAACACTCCTAAGAACGTGTCTCAACTACGTTCTTTCCTTGGACTCGCAAACTATTATCGTCGCTTCATAAGGGACTACTCTAAGAGAGTTGTTGCACTGAAAAATTTGTTGAAACAAGACCGAACATGGAAATGGGATAGGCAGTGTGAAGCTTCATTCCAAGACTTGAAACTGGCAGTGATGAAAGATCCAGTATTGGCCTTGCCAGACATCACCAAGCCCTTTGAAGTACAAACAGATGCATCTGATTATGTCTTAGGGGGAGTTTTGCTTCAAGATGGTCACCCAGTAGCATATGAGAGTCGAAAGTTGAATGATACAGAGTCCCGTTACTCAGTTCAGGAAAAGGAATTGCTAGCCATTGTACATTGTTTACGGGTGTGGAAACACTACCTCTTGGGATCTCAAGTCCTTGTTAAAACGGATAATGCTGCAGCAAGCCATTTCCTTACTCAGAAGATGCTAACCTCCAAGCAATCTCGATGGCAGGAAAAATTAGCAAAATTTGACTTAGTATTGGAATACAAGCCAGGGCGCACTAACAATGTAGCTGATGCACTCAGTAGAAGGGCAGACCTTGCAGTGCTAACCCATACCGGTCCGAGTCACACCATCTTGGAGAAGATCCAAGCAGGCCTACAGACAAACCCACAAGCGAAGGCGATTACAGAGTTGATCAAGCAGGGCAAAACTCGACGGTTCTGGATAAAAGATGGAGCAATACTCACAACTGGTACTCGCCTCTATGTTCCAAGAACTTCTAGTTTGAGGAAAGAACTTTTGAGAGAATGCCATGACACCCATTGGGCGGAACATCCAGGTTGGAGATGAACACTTGCATTGCTACAGAGGGGGTACTATTGGCCGCAGATACAGGATGATGTAATGGCCTATGTTCGAACATGTCTTATTTGCCAGCAAGATAAGGTTGAAAGAGATCGACCAGTAGGCTTACTAGAGCCCTTGCCTGTTCCAACTCGTCCTTGGGAAAGTGTTTCCATGGACTTCATTACTGGGTTACCGAAAGTGGAGGATTTCAGGTGTATCCATGTAGCTGTTTACCGATTCTCAAAGTATGTGACCTTTGTGCCGACCGGATTGACTTGCACAGCTGAAGATACGGCGCAATTGTTCCTCAAGCATGTAGTGAAGTATTGGGGATTGCCCGAAAACATTATTAGCGACCGTGATGCTCGCTTCACAGGAAAGTTCTGGAAGGAGTTGTTCAAGTTCTTGGGATCCAAACTTAATATGTCGACAAGCCAACATCCCCAATCTGACAGACAGACTGAGCGCTTTAACTCTATGCTCGAAGAATACCTTCGTCATTTTGTAAGTGCAAATCAGAAAAATTGGGTGGGACTACTTGATGTTGCACAATTCTGTTTCAACTTACAAAAGAGCTGAGCTACTCACTCCAGCCCCTTTCAGTTAGTCACTGGTCAGCAACCATTGACACCACATACAGTGCTTACCGGATACCAAGGACCCAGCCCAAGAGCTCTTGAATTTGTCAAAGCCTGGCAGAAAAACATTGAAGTTGCTCGAGCCTATCTTGAGAAAGCCTCCCGTCACATGAAGAAATGGGCCGACAAGAAACGACGGATTGATCCTTTTGAAGTCGGGGACTTGGTATTGGTGAAGCTAGATATGTTCAACAAGTATAAATGGACAGCTAGAGCACACAACAATCTGTTTCGCAAGTATGAGGGACCGGTACAGATTATTGAGAAAGTAGGCAAAGTCTCATATCTCGTCAAGTTACCACATTGGCTCCGTTTCACCCATCCTGTCTTCCATGCAAGTAACTTGAAGTCTTACCATGCAGATGCCACTGATCCCACAAGAAATGTATCTACCCGAGCATTGCCTAAGCATCCTACTAAGCCAGATCGAGAAGTGGAAGAAATCTTAGCTGACCGCCTCATCAACAACACAGACCCGGATAGAGAGTATTTGGTCAAGTGGCAGGATGAGCCTCCTTCAGAGATCAGTTGGGAGCAAGTCGAGCATCTACTGCCACTCTGCCGTACCTCTCAAAGCTGGAAGAGTACTTGGAAAAGTTCGCTGCGAGGGCGTCAGCGAATTGAGTGTGGGAGAGTGTCAGGACTTAGTACCGTTGGTCAGGGAAATCAACGTCAGAGGCCTTTCAAAACTTTCCTAATGGTCTCAAAACTCAATGTTCCCTTTTGAAAAGTGCCCAAATGCTTAGCATCTATATTATAGGAGGAAGGTTTGAGCTCTTGACTGTGAGGACGTGTTGCCTCCATTGCATAGTCGGGGGCAGACTGTACCGCTAGCATTTTTATTGTTTTCTTTGCATTGCTTTTCAACTTCAAACTTGTATTTCCATCGATCGATAGCATCGAACTAGTCTTGAGCAACGTCCTTTCGAACGTTCCTCCCCATTGTAATATATTGAATGTTAATGAAAGCTTTTGCTGACTATTGTGCATCGTTATATTGTCTACAGATTGATATTGTGCATTCTCAAGTTAATATTTGTGCCCGTCAAAGTAACTACTCATAGGCTGCAAGCTCTATGTGTGGGTAGGCTCAGAGGCTGACTGGCTACCTTGGTATTATAATCTCACATCGCCTGAGTGAGGAAAGGGGATATACTATTTATGTGCGAGATTGGATCCCCTTAATAAGACATGTTTTAAAGTCGTGCAGGCCTTGGGCCAAAAGCAAACAATAATATACCATGTGGATCGAGTCGTGACAAATGCCTCACTCTTAGATAACACGTGGATTTGGCCAACTGGCAATTAAAGTTCCTAGGCTCCTAGCCATATCTAAGATGGCATTGTGCATTCTAAGAAGGCACACCCTATCTCAGATAATATGTTTACATGTTTAGTTAGCGAGTTATTAAATTGCGTACCCAGTAACAACAATATTTAAATTTAACAAAAAAATGGAGTTATGGTGTGTGGTCGAAGTTACAATTTTCAATACTTTCAGAGTTCCATGGACTTACTATGGATGCTCTTGGTAAGAATAGTTAGGTGAATACTTTCAATACTTTCGGAGTTACAAGTTTCATAAACAATGTCACCTCCCCCTTTTATGATGTGAAAGAGACTAAATGTAGGTCCAATGAAGTTTCTTGGGTTGAAGTTTGGGGTTGATTGCGTGATTGTTCTTGTTTATAGGTTGTGTAACCTCAAATTAGA
Organism: Berberis vulgaris; assembly: GCA_963556465.1. Taxonomy (NCBI): domain Eukaryota; kingdom Viridiplantae; phylum Streptophyta; class Magnoliopsida; order Ranunculales; family Berberidaceae; genus Berberis; species Berberis vulgaris. Next base: position 8,029,140 of record OY747133.1, read on the forward strand.
GACAGTGTCTAATTTCAAATTAATTCTTGATTGTATCTTATAGATAACTATTCTAATAATGTATCGAAAAAGAATGATTGAAGACATTAAATGAGTTTATAAAAAAAAAAATCACATTAAAGATATTCGAGAGAGAGAAAATCAAGACATAAAACAAAACTATCAAATAGATCATAATAGTCAAGAAATTGGTAATTGTTGACGAGAGACATAAGATTTTTTTTTTTTTTTTTGGAAGGCGAGTGGGGTTTTTATAGGATCCCAGAACTCATTAAAGACCATAACTGGTCAACACACCATAAACTGATAAAGATGCCGCAAGCTGGGTTCGAACCCATGACCAAGTGATACCATCCGCCAAGCTCCAACCATTGAGCTGTCATGCCATTGGCACGAGAGACAGAAGATAGTCAGGTGCTGGCGAGAATTCTCGAAATGGCGCAACTACAAGTTCCAATTTGGTGTTAATATATTTTGTAAAAACTACAACTCTGAAATGAATTTAATCATTTCTAAGTGGTGCGAACATGATTAAAAATGGTGGTCCTTATATGATGGGTCATTTATAAGTTGTGTAAATCTCAGTTACATGACGAACAAGTTCCACTTTAGAGCATCCGCCATGTAAGCTATAGAAAGATTGTAACTATTTTCACAACTTTAACAACCTGTAGGATTTATTTATTTTTATTTTTTTGCCAAGGTAATTCTTCTCTAGCATCATTTGAAAGTGAGCCCTCACTCTCAGATAGCATAGCACGGGGGATTTTGCCCATTGGGGATTAAAGTTTCAAGATTCCTAGCCATATCTAAAATGGCATTGAGCATTCGAAGAAGGCGCATCCTATCTCAGATAATACATTTACAAGTCGATTTAGCAAGTTATTAAATTGCATACCCGACCCACTAACAACAACATTTAAATTTAACAACAAAAATGGACTTATGGTGGGTGGTCGAAGTTACAATTTTCAATACTTTCGGAGTTTCATGGACTTACTATGGATGTTCATGATATGAATAGTTAGGTGAATACTTTCATTCAATACTTTAGGAGTTACAAGTTTCATAAACAATGCCACCTCCCCTTTTTTTATGATGTGAAAGAGACCTAATGTAGGTCCAATGAAGTTTCTTGATGGGTTGAAGTTTGAGGCTGATTGTTCTTGTATATAGGTTTGTGTAACCTCTAATTAGAGAGAGTGTCTAATCTCTAATTAATTCTTAATTGTATCTTATAGATAACTATTGTTATAATGTATTGAAAAAAAAAATGATTGATGACATTAAAGATAAATTTATTAAAAAAAAATTACATTAAAGATATTCCAGAAAGAGAAAATCAAGATATAAAAATTATCAAATATATCATGAAAGTCAAGAATGAGAATTCTAGAAATGATGTGACTACAAATTTCAATTTGGTGTTTATATATTTTGTAAAACTTACAATGAAATGACTTTAATCATTTATAAGGTGTGCAAACATTATTAAAATTGGTGGTCCTTACATGATGCATCATTTATAAGTTGTGTAAACAAAGCAATCTCAGTTAATTATATGACGAACAAGTTCCACTTTAGAGCATCCACCATGTAAGCTATAGCAAAATTGTAACTTTTTTTTCACAACTTTAACAGCCTGTAGGATTTATTATTTATTTATTCATTAAAATTTTTTTTTTGTCAAGGTAATTCTTCTCTAACATCATTTGAGAGTGAGCTCTCACTCTCAAATGGCATAGCATGTGATATTTTGCCCACTGTGGTTTAAAGTTCCTAGGCTCTTAGCCATACCTAAGATGGCGTTGTGCATTTTAAGAAGGCGACCCTATCTAAAATAATACATTTACAAGCCGATCTAGCAAATTATTAAATTGCATACCCACTAACAACAATATTTAAGTTTAACATCAAAAATGGACTTATGATGGGTGGTCGAAGTTGCAATTTTCAATAATTTCGGATTTCCATGGACTTACTATGGATGCTTTTGGTACTGTAATCGAAAGGTGGAATCTTTGAGAAAGATAGAGTTAATTGGGAGAGAGAACTGACATTAATTGCCTGAGTTAGTGGTTGATCATTCTAAAATCTTACTGTTGGATTTTTTGTAGCGGACTGTCTGCATTTGTTGTTAGATATATTGTAAAAAAATGTGTTGTCTCCGCAACTCAACCCAAAAGATAAAACTGGTTTCTAATGAAAATATGAATGAACACTTATATATCAAGAAATTAAATTAGATACAATTGTATACACAATCATGAGATTAATTAAGACCTCCTCATAATTTTGGTTTATCATTTAAGACATACTTATCAAAGCCAGGGAAGTTAACATTCAAGAAATAGCCATCCCAATCAATCTTCTTTGGATCAAAATAAAACACCTCGCCTTCTAATTTGTTGGCACTTGTTGCCACTCTTAACCTTTTTGTGTTGAGTTCATCAAATCTGAAAAAGAAGAAAAAAAAACATAAAATGTAAACATTGATATTTTTAGAAAGTTTTATATAATGTAAAATAATAATAATAATAACTTACATTCCTTTGAAGAATATGTATGGCTCATAGAGTTTCATCAAATACATTACAGGACTAATCTTCTGATTGAGATCATTGCACACACCTTGTAAGCGCTGACAAAATACTAAATTGATCAACTTCAAACCCTAAATCATAACAAAAATGATCATTATAATGAAATTTCTAGCACCATCAAATTTGACCTTAAACAATTTAACTTAAAGATAAAACTGACCTTCAAAGGTAATATGTAGCGTATAGTCATATGTCTATGAAAACTAGCCATCGTCGTGAAAACATCAACTTTTCGAACCATCACAGGATTTCCATCTTTGTCAATGCACGGATTCTTTGAGAAGTAACTATAACCATAATCTCTCAAAACAATGGGGTTTATAGGATTTGCTATGGATGAACCCACATGGTAGATGAACTCAGCTGGTTGATTTGCATGAGCTACTATTGCTGATATCATGGCATTCACCACCATGTCCCCTGGAATCTGTTAAGACGAAAACCAAAATAAAATGTCCAATTAATGTTTCAGATTTGGGCAAACTACCTACACTCAAGGTCTAAGCCCAACTGGCCCTTTTTCACTTGGGTAATCAAACTCAAGGTCTCAAGGTTTAGAATTTTTCACTTGATCAACTTCAATCTCAAGTTGAGAATCATTTACCCCCCTCTTTTCAGTCTTTCTCACACCTTTTTTTTTTTTTTTTTTTTTGTTTTTGTTTTTGTTTTTGTTTTTGTTTTTGTTTTTGTTTTTGTTTTTGTTTTTGTTTTTGTTTTTGTTGCTGTTGTTGTTGTTACGCGCGTGCGCTTTTTTCATAGGAAAATACACCTTAAGGAGCTATCACGGTCTCAAGTTCAACTCAATCAGTTAACCCTAATTCTACAAACATGAAATATTGTATATTGAAATATGTAAAACATCGAAAATAATTAAAAATTGGGATTTTGCAACCAGAATGATATGGCGCGATTTTGTATGGATGATGTATTCCTCGAGATACATGTAAGTTTTCCCATATCATGACACATCAATCTAGTTACAAATCTTGATTATAAAATCTTAATTTCCTAGCAAATTTGTAAAACATATTTTCTGTTAATTATTAACATATACATTCTTGATAAACTTACCATGTCAAGTATGGACTTCGGATCCCCAAGAATGCACGTGAATTTCCCTTTACCATAACTAACTATTATGCTATCAATGGTCCTGCCATCATGAAACAAATTCAAAATGTTTCAGTTTTTTGAACTAAAACTTTTTTTTTATGGTAAACGGGGACACGGGTCTCTCTTTATTAGATATGAGCTAAAGTTGTTGAAATTGGCACGTCTATATATATATATATATATATATGAAAATGTGATTATGCGTGGAGTCATGGTATCAAAATTACCTAACGCCTTCGACCCAGCCTGGAAATGGTTCTTTGTAAGTGCTTGTGACAACAGTTGGGCGTACGATAACAATTGGCAGATTCTCTCTTTCAACCCCAATAAGCATTTCTCCAAGTGCCTTGGTGAAGACATAGGTGTTTGGCCACCCATAAAACCTTGCTCTGATTGAAAGAAATAAATAACTTGGTTAATCTCAATCAAAGGTTTAGATAGGTCATAAATAAGCTTATTACCTTTTTAAGCCAAACTCTTTCATTGCGAATTTTTCTACTTCTTTTGAAACTTCCTGGGCATGTTCATCCAATTTCTCATTCACTAGCTTCAATTCTTGTTGGATGTCTAAACCCGAATTCTCATTTAGGGTTTCTCCCATTTGGACAGGTTTCTCCAGTATTAGACCAGACTTTTCACCGCAAACAAAAGCTGAAACAAATAAATAAATAATTAAATATAATTGGATTGGGTTTCAAATACAAAAAAACTTGAGCCAAGCCTAAACTGGCTGGTACAAAGGTGGGAAGTGGATTCGGGGGAGCTCCTGCGCACAAAGCACAGGAGGAGGTCCTGTGCACCCCTCCGAGTCGTCGGAACACTTTCAATCAAAAAATTTATCTTTCCACCAACCGTGTCATTAGCGGCGAAACCTGCAAGCTTAACTTTATTGCCAACCTCCATGTATCTGCTAGCGTCAATCATAGACTCAACTATCATAAGAATTATCACATTATTTTCCTTCACCAACTTTGTTAGCCGTCTTCTCGTGGAACTGTTACCAATCCCACGAGCATTCCAAAACAAAAAGTTTTCAATCATCTTAAGCACGGGAGGAAACAACACCCTTCTTTGTCTTTCGACGCGTGGCCAGAGGCACCGCCATTTTTACTTTTTACTTCTTAACTTCTTCACCTGATTGAGCCCCCAATTCTAGATCCTTGATAGCTACATTTTTCGGCCCTACCTTCGAAACTGACTCAGTCCTGTCACTTTTTTCTGTAGCACTTTCTAACGTATTGATATTCCTTTTTTTCTTCTTTTTCCGCATAGTTCGACGTTCTTCAACCAAGTTGATAGCATTGTCTATTAACAATCTCACCTCCTCCTTTATGACTGAAGCCAATTGTTCCGACTGAATTCTAACCTCCCCGGATTCTATTTGGTGTTCTCCATTCGGCCTTGAACTACTACTTGAATCAAGTTCAATTTGTGTCGGTGCGTCTTGATCTATATTCTCGGATATCTTTAGGATAGATACCCCTTTTTCAACGCCTACTAAATGTGGTGTTTTGATCACAATATATACCGTCTTTGTCCACTGCTAAAACAGAGCCTGAATGCTCTGTTTTTTGAAGTCTTTTTAATCCGTTGATCTGTGTTAGGAGAAACATCTCATTCCTGATCAGATTTGAGCAATTCTTGCTCACCAATTTGACACCCTGGCTCGATAGAATGACACCCTGAAACATCGTGAAGACGCTGGATACCAGAGTGACTCCCTGGAACAGTATTTATCTGTGCGTCCTCTGCTTGTATCGCTCGCGAATCCTCTGTTTTTAAGATCCTAATTTGGCTGAATTCAGCATTTTCATCCACATCGTCAACTCCAAGACTTGTCATCCCCGGGTTACCTAAACTAGCATGAATAATAAGGTCTCCTTGCTTCAATTTTTCAATCTCACTGATTGTGTACCCCGCCTCTTGAAGGGCTTCCTCCGTAGTTTCTTGCACAACTGTGTCATTGGCGGTAACCTTTTCCTTACTAGCCAATTTTTTTTTTATTTGATTACTCTCGTCTTCAACCGAATCCTCCATAAGCATCTCAAATTTGTATGATAACAACAAGTTCACCAGCTCTTTGGCCACTTGTTTCTCCGTACCCACTCCCTCCTTAATTTCCTCCCCCATCTTATTTTTTGCACCACTCGTGCCAACATCTGATTTTGCAGCTTCGTTTTTATTAACCACCGGAACATATTGTTGCCTAATGACTTTGCCTTCCACCTTTTGTTTCTCATTCTTCTCTTTTTTAATCAACTGAGGTGCCTTTGCATTGCCCTTGAGACCTAACGTTTTCCTGCAAAATTCCTCCTGATGTCCTAGCAGAGAACAATAGTCACAATATTTGAAACTCGGATATTCAATTTTCTGCCAGAAGCCTCTATTGTTAGCCCTGTCTATCCAAATTCTATTAGGTAGTTTTTCTGCCAAAGTCATCTCCACGCAAACACGGATGGAACCCAGGCGTGATAAACAACGAGTGTGATCATCCATGCACAAAAAACAACCAAAAGAATTCACAATTGCTTTCAAAAAATAGAGGATGAAATAAATGCAAAGGCAAATTAGGCATCGGGTCTGCTTTCAGACTGAAACCATCGTGCCAACGAAAAGCTTTGAATCAAACTCCTCGAATAAAAAAGGAATCCCTCGAGAGAACTTTCTTTGCTTTCGCCTAAGACTGAAGACGAACTAATACGTGACGCTGATGAAGTAATCCTAATGAGAAATCTCCTAGGATACCCCAAGTTCTGTGGATTGAGTCCCGAATATCTTCCAAAGTTGGCCTATAGCTAGAGAACTTCAATACAATCACATGCTTCTTCATGAAAGCTTTCCCATGTACTTCATCCGATGTCGTAATCCCAATTGTCAGCTCCCCATCTTTTCGGAATCTAGTTCCCTCCACATGCGTGTCCGAAGTTTCTTCTACCAAGTGTTTTTTGAGGATATGGGCAAAAGAAAGCCTAGGAGCCCCTTCGATTCCCCCAAGTCTAGGATTTCCCACCGTGGGGGAAGGTATGATGCCGGCTGGAGGCACCGTCATACCAAACAAGAGCACGACCTAAAACAAGCTAGCAACTTGCGAAGCCAAAAATTCAGAGTCAGGCGACAGCAAGAGCCGAGCAACCCGCAGAGAAGCCTGGACTGGGGCGTCCAGTCGGCGGCCTAGCTTGACGGCGGCATGAAACGATGCAAAATTGCCTTGGTTTTCTTACTGGAACCTAGCCGCCACTCTAAATCGATGGTGCAGATCAACTCCAAGAAAGTTGGGACGGCTAAGATTGTAGGAAACAGAGTCAAAACTTTTTACCCAAAATGCCCTTGAAATTGCCTCAGAATCGCCTCCAGAGTCATTAGCTAGTTTTACTTACATTGTATTGTTAATAAAGGTTATTCAAGTAAATTAAAGGATATTCAAGTAAAATTATTTAAGCTAGATTTGTGTTGTCAGATTTAAATATGTGATACACCCAAGAACTTATATTGTTAGTAAGACTCGAACCCTCCTAGGTTGTGGAGGGATATTTTAGTTTCCATTTGTGAGAGGCAAATGTTGTTGGTGTTGTTACTTTTGGTGTGATAAGTTCATGAGCTATAGCTTTGAATTTGTATTGTTAGGGGTTGGTTGATTACTCTCATTGTTCAAGTACCTACCTTTTTAATGCATCGAAGAATGATGAGGATGCTGCCCTGTATTGTTGGGATAAATCTCTTAAAGTTTCAAGTTGGAGATACTTTGTAACAATAGGAACTGTTGGAATGGAGTTGGCTTGAATAATCCCACATCAACTAAGGTGGAGTTGTCATTTAAGGATATAAAGAGTTGGTTGATTAGTTAAACTTCTCAAATATTTGGCAGTTACATTTCTCCTTCTTTGGATAAGTGCCCCCTCATTTATGGCAAGCAAGAATATTTATTCACTCTACATAGTAAATAAATTCTATTTGGATCTAAATTTTAATAATACATCTCATTATAACACATATTTTATAATGCCTGGAAGATGAATATTCATGAAATAATCTTCCCAGTTGATGACCTTTGGATCAAAATAAAATGTATCCACGTCTGCATCAGTCAACTTCATTTTAGTCCGCAAGTTTCCCAAGCTCGCGTCGTCAAAGCTGCATCAAATAAAACAACTCAAATTAGTCCAATATCATGTAGAAGGCTTTTAATTGATGAGAAAACCATATAAACAGATCCACAAGTAGTCCTGAGCACACCCGTGAAAAACCCTACATTCCCCAAACATTCCACAAACAATTTCAATCATCATGTGAAAGGTTAGAATATGAAAAGGAAAAGGATCTACATACATTCCTTTAAAGAACAGGTAGGGTCTGTACAGTTCAACCAAATGCATGACCACACTTATCTTCCGATTGAGGTCACTCCATTTACCATGAAAAGAATTGCAAAGCGCAACATTTACCAGTTGTAATCCCTAAACATGAAAATTCCCAATTAATGAACAAGGTGCACATAATTCTCTGGATTATTCATTTTTACATATTTTTGCTTGGAATACAAATAGCTGACCTTCAATGGGAGCATGTAAGTCAATAGCATGTGTCTGCGAAAACCATCCATTGTATCAAAGAGGACAGCCTTGTGAACTTTAACAGGCTTTCCATTTTTATCAATCCAAGGGTGCTTAGAAAAGTACTGGTAGCAGAAATCTCTGTACATGGATGAGTTCATTGGATTTGACAATGATGAACTTGCATGGTAAATGAATTCCGCATCTCGATTTGCATGAGCTACCATGGCTACAATCATCGCATTCACCACCATGTCTCCTGGAATCTGTTAAAAAATTCAACATTATCCAATAAAAAACTAAAACAGTTTATAGAAAACAAATTGAATCCGAGAAAATTAAAGAGAAGGGAAAAATATACCAGATCAAGAATAGAATCGGCACCTCCCAGGATGCTTGTTAGTTTTCCTTTGCCATAAGCAACTCCAAAGCTATCAATTGTCCTGCAATATCACCACATCGAGGCATAATTGAAGCTTTAAAAATAAAGGCATAATTAAATTATATAGACTAATTGTCCAAATTACCTTACTCCTTCAACCCAACCAGGAAACGGTTCTTTGTAGGTGCTGGTGATGATCGTAGGACGTAGGATTACAATGGGAAGTTTTTCTCTCAAGTGTCCAATTATCATCTCTCCCATTGATTTGGTGAACACGTAGGTGTTTGGCCATCCATAATATCTTGCTCTTTTCAAAGAAATAGAAAATCTTCATTAGTATTTTTAAAGGGTTTTATCTAGAACATTCCCAGTATAACTAGGAAGACGTCAGGCATGCCAGTGTTTAACATCGTCTCGACTGAGACTAAACAAATTTGATCCACACTTTCTGCAGTATTTTGGGATATATTTATTTATGATAATTAAAACTAAAGTGCCCCAAACTAGTGATGTCGGGATTCTGTCTTTAGGTAAAAAAGGTCTCAAACCTTGTTAGACCCAATTCTTTCATTGCTAATGTTTCTTCTTCCTTTGTAGCATTTTGAGATTTAAGTTGATCAAGTGTTTCTTCCATCAGCTTCCTCTCTTGTTCAATGTCTAAACCAGGGGTTCCATTCAGTGTTTCACCCATCCGGAATCCCTTCTCCAATAAAAACCCTGATTGCTCTCCACATACATAAGCTGGAAAAAAAGGTTAAATTAAATTATTGACAATTAATTTACACATAAAAAAAGTAAAAAGAAAAGAACCTTACCAGTTGAAACATGAAGAAGCATCTCCAGTTTCTTGCATCCCTTTGAAAATTCCAAAATATTCTTAGCTCCATAAGTATTAGTGCCCAACGCCACATCGTATCTACAGAATATAATAAACTTTTTATTTTTATTTATTCTTTTTACGGTGTCATAATTAACTGAAATTTTTTCAGATTAAATACCTCTCGTCAAATTTGGTGTTTGCAGCTACATTTGCAATGATGTCAACTTCATTGAGAATTTTTTCATTTACATCTAAATCCTTCAATCCCAAGTTTTGGTAAGAAATGTCTCCAGGAACTGGTATCAGTTTGTTTCTAATAAACTCATCATATCCTTCAGCATGTTTCTCTTTCAGTACTTTGAATAACTCCTTCCCTAAAACCTGAAAATGAGGAATTAATTAGCATTAATTAAAGCAATGAAGTTCTTATAACAATTCATTTTCAATTTTGATTTGTTGGTGGTCTCATTTTACTATTTTCATTTTTATGTATTAATACTCTATACATCATGTACGTTGGAATGTACAAAAAAAAGCTATAACAAAGTTTCGTGTTAACTATTACCAACCACTGGATACATCACTGTGAACAGGGGCGGACCTACTAAGGGGCTTCTTATTTTTATAGTTGTATTTTTCTTAATTTTTAGTTCAAAAAATAATTTAAAAGTTGACCACTTGGAAATGGTTGAAGAGGTATCGGGACAATGTTCCAAATCCTAGGAGAAGTTTTAGAAATGTTGAAGTAAAAGAACTACATGAAGAATATTTTGTGTCGGATGAAGACACCGAAGGGGAGGATGTTGAGTTTGAGTCCAATGCAGCGAGAGTCTTGAAAATGGAAGGATATGAAGAAGAGTAAAAAGCCAAGCATTGATTTAAATTTAATATGTAAAAAATGAGTGTAATTTCTACTAATAATACCTCTTTATGCATACGTTGTGTAGCTGATTTGGTATCTGCAGCTCTTAGAACAAGAAAGAGCCTCTTCACATTCGGTTGAACTCTAAGCACTTTCTCCACAAAAACTACACAAACAGACTCATACTTTAACATCTTCGTTTGTTGAACGAATTCCATAAAAAGAAATGAAAGAGAAGTAAAGAAAGAAGATTGTAATCAAACCCTTTGCAAGAAACCCAGAAGAACCAGTGATCAAAATGCTTTTATCTTGAAGAGACTCCACAATTCCATTCAACCTCATTGAGAAAAAAGAATAGATCAATTAGGTTCTGTGAAGCTTGACAATGTATTTATATGATGTCGATGTGATGATAGACTGCACAACAGCAAATATTGAAGATTTTTGTAAACTATAAAGTCTATTTGGAAGTAGTTATATGATGTCAAAGTTATGATGTCACCAATCTTTGCCTTTATATTTATGTTTCTAAGAAAATAATGAACTCATTAGATCTTTATGTCCGAAAAATTATGAATATCTATAAATGGAGCAGGGCTTTGCACCCTACACCCAGATGCAAAAAACTCGTCTGCATCCCTAAATACCCATATAGATTTCCCAATCCTTCTATGATAATTTAAGCTAAATAAAAGCCACTTCATCTGTTTCTTTTTCAAATTCCTACACTTACTAACTAGTACCTCATTATGCATGCAATGTGAAGCTGTCTTGGTATTAGCAGCTCTTAAAAGAAGAAAGAGCCTCTTCACATTAGGCTGAACTCTGAGAACTTTCTCCACAAAAACTGCACCCAATCATCCAAGTTTTAGACTATAAACATACTAAGCGGTCAAAGAAAAGGTGGAACCAAGCGTATTCGACAACGCTTTGCGGTTTGTAGAATAAGCATGCACCTTTTGCTAGAAAGCCAGAAGAACCAGTAACCAAAATGCTTTTATCCTCAAGAGACTCTGCAATTCCATTCAACCCTATTGATCAGAGAAACAAAAGAAAGAAAGATGTGAAGGAACTATGAAGCTTAGGAGTGTATTTATATAATGGTAGAGAGTTGATGATTAGTCCATTAAATTTGCATGCAAATAGTTCTTCATCCTTTTGGTCACTCAATAGAAAGACATGTTAACAGTTGGATTTTAATTGCATTCACCATAAGTCAATATTATGTCGGATAGGCAGGGCTAGCCCAGTGTTACCAAGGGTTACATGCCACCCTGAATCAGTAAACTTACAAATGAAGAAACCTACAAACGAAAGCAACGTTCCAATCACTAAGCCTACCCCCAACCGCACTCTTATTAATGAGCCTACCCCCAACTGCACTCTTATTAATGAGTTGTGTCACGTCTCCAACCATACCACTTACTAGAGCGATCCTCATTTCTAATTATGGGCTGTCCTATTTGTCCATTTTATAAATTGTTTTGCAACTTTCAAATTTATTTATAGGAGAAGATAAACGTTTTTGCAAGTTGATAACAATTTTTTGCGAGTTTATCTCAATTTTAAGTACACTTGTATAACTAAAAGGTTATTCATGTAAGGGGGTATTCAAGTTCTATAGGAGTTTTGTTGAAGAAACTGCCACGATCCTCTGGCTAGAATATCGCCTAAATCCAGGCTATAAATTTTGCAGCTAAATTTGTGTTGTCAGATTTAAATATGTGATACACCTAAGAACTTGTATTGTTAGTAAGACTCGAACCCTCCTAGATTGTGGAGGGATACCAACAAGTGAGCTTAAGTTGGTTGATTAAAACTTAGAAAGTTGTTGGTGAGGTTCATGGATATTTTAGTTTGCATTTATGGGGGGCTAATGTTTGGTGGTGTCCATAGCTTTTAATTTGCATTGTTGAGGGTTGGTTGATTGCTCTCACAGTTCATCAAGTACCTTTAATGCATCGAAGAATGAAGAGGATGCTACCCTGTACAGTTGGGTGATAATGTGCACCTGAAAAAAAAGTCTAATACCTACAAAGATTTAAATCAGATACACTAATAAGCTCTTTTATGAAGCATGCCTTTTGATAATTGTAAAGGGAAATTGTCTTAAAGAAAGTAAATAAACAGAGTTACATAGACTGCACAACAGCAAATATTGAAGATTTTCGTAAACTATAAAGTCTATTTGGAAGTAGTTATATGATGTCATCAATATGTTAGAACTCTCAGCAAACCGTTACCAGTGTGTCTTTGTTTTTCATGAGAACCAAAGCACGACCTGTTGTCCATATCTTTACCCGGCATCACAGTTTGAAGGAGGACGTGTTTGTTTCATGGCACACCTTGCATAGAGTAGTCACTATGTCTTCCTTCATATGCAACCGAAACCAGCATTGCCTCCGATAATACCAACTTGTCCATGTTGCATATTTCCTGAAGCAATCTCATTGAAGAGTAATTTCGATGCCCAGTTCAGGATTGGTGTAACAATGGTAAAGAAGTTCAATGAGAAGAATCAGAATAATGTCAACAAGTCGAACGAGGTCGTAACCATATTGAATTGATGCACGTACATATGGTTTTTTGCTAACAAATATTGTGATGAAAAAAATATAAATGACAATTTTAATTTTTTGGTGACATAAGAGTCATTCTTTTGTTAGAAAAGTCATCATTTTTTGTATTTACGGAAGACTTGTATGGTTTGAGTTTTTGTTAATATATTACATGAAATTTGACTCTATTTAGTTCGGGTTTTTGTTTATGTTTGATGCGACAATGCAAAATCACAAAAATGATTAGTTCAGAAGACTTTTATAGTTCGAGTTTATGTTTGATGTGACTAAACTTCAGAAAAATGTGAGAAGAAATTGCAAATCTCAAGTACTTCAGAAACTAAAGTTGCTGAATCATTTTCAGAAAATGAATAAAAACTTGCACTGGTCAATGCAAACATAATTTTTTTTTGATACACCTAAGAACTTGTATTGTTAGTAAAGGTTATTCAAGTAAATTAAGGGTTATTCAAGTAAGGTTATTTAAGCTAGATTTGTGTTGTTGATTTAAATGTGTTACACCTAAAAACTTATATTGTTAGTAAGACTCGAACCCTCCTAGGTAGTGGAGGGATATTTTAGTTTCCATTTGTGAGGGGCAAATGTTGTTGGTGTTGTTACTTTTGGCGTGATAGGTTCATGAGCTATATAGCTTTGAATTTGTATTGTTAGGGGTTGGTTGATCACTCTCATTGTTCAAGTACCTACCTTTTTAATGTGTTGAAGAATGATGAGGATGTTGCCCTGTATTGTTGGGATAAATCTCTTAAAGTTTCAAGTTGGAGATACTTTGTAACAATAGGAACTTTTGGAATGGAGTTGGCTTGAATAATCTCACATCAACTAAGGTGGAGTTGCCATTTAAGGATATAAAGAGTTGGTTGATTACTCTCATTGTTTGGAAGTTTTTTATGTGATTCTAAGCTTTTCTTTGTTGAGTAAAACTTATCTCTTATAAATCCTGACTTAATTGAAAAAAGAGCATTGAACCAAGACACAACACTATCCCCAAGTACTTTTCCATTTATAACCACATAAATAACCCTATTGAAACTATAAAAAATCTATTAAATAAAAAGAACCTTCAGTATTTATATTAAAACTACATATTCTTTCCAAAATATTTACTATAACCACAAGTTCTCGACATGTTTACATGATAAATGATCACTAATTCATGATGGAGAGAAGATGTTTGACTTTGGGTCTGTTTGTTTTATGTTGCAATCTTGTTTCAATTTGATTGTAACATGCTGTAAATGTCCCATGTGATATGAAGAGTGTTTTATAAATTCATAACAATTATGATTTATAGGTTATAATAGTAACATTCATTACGGCCACTATGTTTTTTTTTCTGCACTTCATGTCCTTCGTAGCGGTTGCTTGGACATGCACATATCTATACAAAATATGCTTTTTGAATCTAGGCCATCATGGTCTCGTTCGAGCTAAAGTCAAGTTGGATGTGTAGATTAATGCCAAAATAACATATAGAGTCAATGGTGTTATGGCCTAGTGGTTAGGGCTGTGTGGGTTTGTCTCCCACGTCCTAGCTTCGAATTCCACCTGCGGCATAGTTACTTTCTAATGGGTGTTGACCTATAGGTCGCCTAGTTGATAGGATATGGGATCCTTAAAAACCCATCTCGCCTTCCAAAAAAAAACATATAAAAGTTATACCTCGATTGTTTTTAATGGAAAGTCATTGTTTCCCTATAGATTTTAGTGGAAAAACATAGTGGCGTCAAGTCTGGACGCTTCCTTGATAATGAAGTTTGTGCTTTAAGAAGAAATTTGGTCTAAAATTCAAACTATTGGCTATTGCCAAAGCCCTAAGTTTGATTGAGTTGGAGGGATATAAAAACAACATACATTACATCTTTGGATATGTGCCCCTTATGGCAACAAAAATATGTATTATACATTGTATTTCCTGGATTGATGCTGGGATTGAAATAAAACATATTTGCTTCTGCGCTATTCTCCTTCATGTTAATCCCTAAAGCTTCCAAATTCATGTCGTCAAATCTGCATTGGGAACAACATTTTGATGTTAAAAAATTAAAAAAATTAAAACAAAAAACAAAAATCCAAGCTCACCTTGTAGAAGAAAGGGTCCAGAAATGGAAAAGTGGGAGAATTACATACATTCCTCGAAACAACAAGTAGGGTCTATAAAGATCCACCAAATTTTCAAGTTCATTACAGGTTTATAAAGTCGTAATGTATCCCCGAAGTAGATGTAAAATCTTTTGATTAAGTAATAAAGGGCTGACATCCCATATAGCTGCCCCTCCCTCCTAGAGATTTCTTAAATAAATAAAAAAATCCATTGATTCTTAGAAAAATATTGTGCCGTGATGGTGAAATCAAAAATCCAACCGTCGTATAGTTAGTGGTCAAGTCAACATACCCACTAACTAAGGGGGCGTAGTTGATGATACATCAAATAAAACTGTTATCACGACCATGCATCGTCCATCACGAGGATAAAATATTTTAAGACCAGGTCAATTCACAAAGCCTATAAATAGTGGATCCAGTCATAAAAGCCCAAACATGCCCCATCAAAATAAATCGTAGTCGGAGTCTTAAATCCAAGTCTAATAGAGTTCTCCCTTAAAGAGGAGGAACATTACAGAGAAAAAATAGTCGTGGATGGAGTTACGCAATGACGTATCTTCATAAAGGAGGAGAATGTTACAAATAATGTTTCATCTTGTTGCGCCTCGCATGTTTAAGTCACGCAGAGAATTAATAACAACCACTATATAAGGTAAATAGAACATTCGACAAAGGTATGCAAATTTAACTGAGTTCTATCTAAATTTATCTATATCTCCAACTAAGTTACTAACTTAAGCATCGGAGTGCCTTCGGCCACCAAAAAGATGATCTTTGACAATCTAACATTTATTTTACAGGTCAGGTTTATAGGAGACCGAATTTTGGACACATTACCATTCAACCCCATTGATCAGAGAAATAAATGAAAGAAAGATGCCATGGAAGTAAAGAAACTATGAAGCTTAGGAGTGTATTTATTTATGTGTGAAGCTCATGTTGATAGTGATTGCATTGCCCTTGCAAGCAGTTCTTGAGCGTTTTGGTCAACTCAGCAGAAAGACAGTAGTAGTTGGAACATAAAAATGCAGTTTAGTAGTTGGGAGTCTTGGGACATAAAAATGCACTACACGGATTTAATGAATTTGCTCAGGTGTGAATTAATTCGTTTGCTTTCATCATAATTCAATATTTGTCTTGGATAGGCAGGGCTGGTACTAACCAAGGGTTACTGCCACCGTGATCAGTAAACTTATAAATAAAGAAACCTGCAGCTGAACACAATGCACCCTACCTGTGTTGTCAGGGGTGAGGCGGAGCATGAGGCGCCAAAGTCCATCTCTAGAGCCTTGCCGAGGCGAGGCGCTATTGCAACAGAGGTTTTTTTTTTTTTTTTAATAGGGTAGAGATTTGATTGTAGTAGTCTCCATGTTGAGTAGTTTATGGCTTTGCGGTGCTCTAAAGCTAGGGTGAGGCAATCTAAAATAAAAAATAGAGTTTTTATAGCTTTGCGGAGCTGCGACCGACAACATAGATTGCCACTATACTATTTGTCAGTAAAAGCGGTCCACATTTGCTGTAACATTGATTTTGGGCTGTCCTTTTTGTCCATTTCATAAATCCTTTTGTGATTTTCAAATTTAAGCATAGGAGAAGAGAATATGTTTTCGATCTGAAAGTTAATGACAGTTTTAGGTGAACTTTTATAAGTAAAGGCTATTTAAGTGAGGTGGGTATACCTAGAGGAATTCTGCTGAAGAAACGAGCTGAGCTAAAGTTGGTTGACTGAAAACATACTAAGTTGTTGGTGAAGTTCATGGATATTAATTGTTCCCAGTTATGGCGGGACTATTTACTAAGTAGAAGGCTTTTAATTGATGAGAAAACCATATAAACAGATCCACAAGTAGTCCTGAGCACACCCGTGAAAAACCCTACATTCCCCAAACACTCCACAAACAATTACAATCATCATGTGAAAGATTAGAATATGAAAAGGAAAAGGATCTACATGCATTCCTTTAAAGAACAGGTAGGGTCTGTACAGTTCAACCAAACACATGACCACACTTATCTTCCGATTGAGGTCACTCCATTTACGGTGAAAAGAATTGCAAAGCGCAACATTTACCAGTTGTAATCCCTAAACATGAAAATTCCCAATTAATGAACAAGGTGCACATAATTCTCTGGATTATTCATTTTTACATATTTTTGCTTGGAATACAAATAGCTGACCTTCAATGGGAGCGTGTAAGTCAATAGCATGTGTCTGCGAAAACCGTCCATTGTATCAAAGAGGACAATCTTGTGAACTTTAACAGGCTTTCCATTTTTATCAATCCAAGGGTGCTTAGAAAAGTACTGGTAGCAGAAATCTCTGTACATGGATGAGTTCATTGGATTTGACAATGATGAACTTGCATGGTAAATGAATTCTGCATCTTGATTTGCATGAGCTACAATGGCTGCTATCATCGCATTTATCACCATGTCTCCTGGAATCTGTTAAATATTTCAACATTATCCAATAAAAAACTAAAACAGTTTATAGAAAACGAATTGAATCCGAGAAAATTAAAGAGAAGTGAAAAATATACCAGATCAAGAATGGAATCGGCACCTCCCAGGATGCTTGTTAGTTTTCCTTTGCCATAAGCAACTCCAAAGCTATCAATTGTCCTGCAATATCACCACATCGAAGCATAATTGAAGCTTTAAAAATAAAGGCATAATTAAATTATATAGACTAATTGTCCAAATTACCTTACTCCTTCAACCCAACCAGGAATTGGTTCTTTGTAGGTGCTGGTGATGATCGTAGGACGTAGGATTACAATGGGAAGTTTTTCTCTCAAGTGTCCAATTATCATCTCTCCCATTGATTTGGTGAACACATAGGTGTTTGGCCATCCATAATATCTTGCTCTGTTCAAAGAAATAGAAAATCTTCATTAGCATTTTTAAAGGGTTTTATCTAGAACATTCCCAGTATAACGAGGAAGAAGTCAGGCATGCCAGTGTTTGACATCGTCTCGACTGAGAATAAACAAATTTGATCCACACTTTCTACAATAATTTGGGATATATTTATTTATGATAATTAAAACTAAAGTGCCCCAAACTAAATTTGATGTCGGGATTCTGTCTTTAGGTAAAAAAAAGTCTCAAACCTTGTTAGACCCAATTCTTTCATTGCTAATATTTCTTCCATCAGCTTCCTCTCTTGTTCAATGTCTAAACCAGCGGTTCCATTCAGTGTTTCACCCATTCAGAATCCCTTCTGTTGTAACTGCTGTATAAGATTCAAATGCTGTAAAAGATTCAAATAAAAAGTTAGGAACGAAGGTACCAATTTGTTCTTGGGTTGAGTCGCGGACTAGGTCGCTCTCTTTAAGACGTTTCGCGGCTCTGCCCAAAATTGTGCAAGCAGTCTAATAGTCTCGCCGTCCCCAGGATAAAACAGCCCAGAATCTTTTCTGTCTCGTTCAAACAATTGCACAGTAATTTGAACGGAATACTATTCACCCTTAATCTATTGTTTGCTCGGAATCAAAATTACATTGTATGTAAATCAACAACACGAAAAATTCTTCTTTAATTTAAATGCTAAACAAAAACTAATTGCAAAACGAAATCTCTTTGATTGCAAAAGAAGAACTCTTGTTTTGTTTTTTTTCTAATAATCTATTAACTCTAATTTGTGTTGTATTTATAGGAGAATTATATTCATTGAAATACAGAAACACGACTAGATACATCGCGTGGAGGATTTAATTAAATAAAAACATGATAAACATGTGGGATTTAGAAAGGCGTCTAGATACATGGACAAAGTCCTGTCTAGATGCATTTGCATGAAAAACGTGGAGAATGAGAAAACGTCTAGATACATATTTGCATTAAAAACGTGGGGCAAAAATCATGGCGCAATGCATGAAAAATCTAAACGTAATCGCATTTAAGAAAAACGTGGAAATAGGAAGACGTCTAGATTCATGTGCAAAATTCTTTCTAGATTCATTCCCTCTTTAGAGATTCAAAATTTATTTAATGTAAATAAATTTATAGCAAAAAGAATGGGTTGCTGTCTTAATGACCCGACCCGGACAGACGGCGGCGGCGGGCGCGAGAGTCTATCTCTCCTCTCCTCACCAAAGTGTGGTACCCCAAGGGGTCCAAGCCCAAGTCCTAACAATCTCCTTATAAACTCTACCACAAAGAGTTGTATAGTAGATATGGGACTAATATTAGAGAGAAAGATCCAGATATCGAAACCTGTTAAACACCCATTTTCTTTTATTTAAAAAGCCATATTTCCAACAATCCTCCACTTAGATTTTTAAAACAATTTTCAACAATCCCCCACTTGGATTTAAAAAACAATTTTCATCGAGCAATCTAAAAATATAAGATTGTGCATAAACAAAAGTGTCTTTTGACTTGAACTCTTGCGTAGTGTTCATGCTTTAGATTATACTAGAGTAACTTGTAGTTTTGAACTCTATCTCTAACAGACATTACACGCACAACCTTACCAGGGTGAAGTCTAAAAAGCCCGTGCGTTACGGCCATGCACGTATATCCCAGTATAGTGAAGGCTCTAGGAATTTTGCCCACAAATTCCATAGGAAGCGGCCAAAATTCCACAATCACTTAGGTGAATCTATCAAGAGTACTCCTGTAGCTAGGTACTCCACTCCACATAGAGTATAGATCTCATTAAGAGTTTTGAACTCATCCTACAATCGCTTCAGGAAATCATGCTTTAATCTAGGAATGAGACTGGTATTTAATCAGCATGCTCCACATCATATCATTCACGACTTGTTATTACCCATTGAACCTATTTCTTGGGATCTCCAGTCTATAGGTTGGGTTACCGTCATGAATGACTCATCAATCTAAGGGCATTAGTCCCATTCCTTTCGAGGTTTGCAAAACCTTCTCTATAGCTAATCCTTTCGTCAAAGGATTAGCCAAGTTCGCATCAGTTCGTACATGATCCACTTTCACAACACCAGTAGATAGAAACTCTCTAACTATATTGTGCTTACGATGTATTTGTCGTCTCTTGCCGTTATAATAACGGTTCTGTATTTTCGCAATAGCCGCGGTACTATCGCAATGGATCAAGACAACTGAAATCGGTTTTTCCCATAAAAGGATATCTGCTAGCAGGTTTCTCAACCAACCTGCTTCTTCACTAGTCGTGGCTAATGCTATCATCTCTGACTCCATCGTGGACTGTGCCAGAATGGTTTGTTTCTTGGATTTCCAAGAAACAGCTCCACCAGCTATATTGAAAATATAGCCACTGGTGGCTTTGGAGTCATCTGAAAGGGTGTTCCAATCAGCATCGCTATATCCTTCAAGGACAGGGGGAAACTTCTGATTATGTAATCCGAGGTTCTTAGTCCTCTTAAGGTACCTCATGACCTTTTCAATTGCATCTATAAGGCTCCTTGAAAGCTAAGGGAAACCTCCTCGACGGAAAAGACATAGTAATCGGGCCCAAGGTGTTTAGAAGGTCGTTTCCTTTTACTTCTCCTAGGCTCAGATTCTATGACTTTATCAGATGCATTCATCCTTATCATAGGCACGTTATTTGAGGATGTACCCCCACTATTCCTCGAAATAACCCCCACTATACCTCAAAAATAAATGAAATTTATCTTTTCATGAATAATCCCTTGAGAAACAAAAAAAGCTTCTCACAAAAAAATCAGGATCCACAAAATTATTTTTAGCATGTATAATGTTACAAATATACGTAAGCTTTCCATTAAGGGACTTTTGAACTTCGGTCCCTCTAACTATTGTCATAAACAGGTTTAACCACTTTTTGAATGCATATTAAGTAACGGTCATTTTGCTAGCTGAAGCAGACCGTGCATTCAACTGTTAAGGACCCACACAATGAGAATATCGAATAAAATACCCATATTATTCACCTCGCTATTCTCATTTTCTTTTAAGTTCAAGGATCAACTAAGAATATCATTAGAAAACGTACCTTAAATTCAGCTTCTGAATTTTTTTCAAACTTTGATGTAATCACCAAGCTATATTTGTGCATAAAAGCAACCTCTGGGAATTTAGTTGCAGACTTAGATGGTAAAGGTTCCATTGCAAAACCAAGCAATAGCTTGAATTGTTCTAGATTGCCATCAACAAAAAAAGATTAGATCCACCAACATCATCATCATGAGAACACATCCTTTCCATAAGAATTCATGTCCTCTACCAAATAGTAAAACATTGAATACTAAATGAAGAAGATATGAAGATGTGGGTGGCCCTTCACTCCTAAAAACATTCATTGAATAAACAGCTAGCAATTCGTAAGGCACCAAATAGCTACTATGGATTTTACCCTCCAACCTTATCAAAATCAACTTTCCCTCATGCCCTAATCGTCAAATGTTAAAAAATCAAACCATGTGAAAATCCGGCCAACTTATGGTCTTAGCAAACTCATTTATGCAGTGACATCAAGAACAAAATTCACAGGTTGATTTGTATACAAATGATTCCTTATAGCCTCCTTATTTCAGTTTAACATCAAACCTCAACTGTAACATTAATCACAAAGTTTTCTTTCCATCAATAGTATTGAGAAATAGAAGCATACCCATTTTTCACAATAGATCAATTATTGTTCTCACCAAAATAAACTGAATCATCCAAAGTGCATAACATAATTATCATAGAACTGCATACTCATTATCTAAAGAATATATGGGAGTAACATGCATAGTTGATATTGTTCACTTCTCACAAAATGTTCAAATGGAATTTATTGATTCAGATTTCATGATATTCCGACTCAGAAAGTCTAATAGAGCAACACCTTTAATTAAAATTCTATGAAATTTAACTTTAAAGCATGGTGTTCTATTCATACACAATCTCCTCTAGTTAGTCCTCCATGGTTTTAGAGGCTAGACTACATTTTACATTGTCAACATGTGTACAAATATGTCAATCCCTAATCACGCTAGTCATAATGATAACTAATTTGATTTCACTTCCTGACAGGGATTTAGTTGACTATGTTTTTAAAGCAGCCTTAAAAAAGATTCAAAATGTTATGAACATAAGCGCTTCCAGGCTTTTAGAGGTTATACAATCAGTCAAACGTGGTGGATATGCAAAATTAAAAACAGATGCATGATCCATCAAGTATTTTCTAAAAAGGGTTCAAGATGTGTGAACTATGAGCATAGTTACAATATCAATCGTCTTTCAAAATCCAAAATTATGAACATAACAAAGTTTAGCATGCCAAATATTAAAAGTACACAAATCTCAAAATCATGTGGATTTTTTTTTTCAGTAAATCCAAACAAATATTACCCTCTTTCCAACCTTTCAAATGTTGTTATAGGGTTGTATCCTTGCATAGAAAACTGCTCCCAACCCAATTTGACAACAAGAACTACCACCCAAGGTAACAAAGGTACATAGTGCAAACAAAACTAAACTCCAATCCTTGGAACAAAGTTTGTTTAGGCTAATGGGTTCCAAAACAATTAATTTAACAGACACATAGAAACAACAAGGCAATAACATACACTTCCTTGAATAGTCCACTTGTACAAAACAAGGAAAGCGTCCCATTCATATATTTTGTTTGGCTCTTCAGAAGCAATATTTCAAAGCTTTCATACATACATATCCTCATTTATTACTTTTAGACTTATATAACCTTCATAAACATGGCTGCTACTCCATTTTTATGCTTGTTACATGACATGAAAAGATTCTCAAACTCAATTGAAGGATTTTCCCAATCAATGAGCGTATAACTAATACATGAGAACAATGAGAATATAACTAATCTATAACCATGATTAATAGTCAAAATCAAAATGCACAGATTCATCCTCTCTAATTAATGCATAACAAAACAGTGTGTCAACAAGCTTATAGATCACAACTTTTCCTAATATTTTCACATCAAAGTAATGTTTGGCAACCTATCCCTGGATCCCTTTGGAGCAAGGAATAG
Organism: Berberis vulgaris; assembly: GCA_963556465.1. Taxonomy (NCBI): domain Eukaryota; kingdom Viridiplantae; phylum Streptophyta; class Magnoliopsida; order Ranunculales; family Berberidaceae; genus Berberis; species Berberis vulgaris. The sequence goes on from OY747133.1 coordinate 8,052,109, forward strand.
TCCATTGCTAAAGTCAGTGTCTTAACTCAACTTCACTTCTAGTGTGCATTACATTTGTAGGAAGTGAAGCACGTAGATCAAAGAATATTATTGTTACCAATATTTGGATCAATTTCTAAAAGAAGCCTAAGTTCCTGACTCATAAAATTTTATGCTGACGAAATGCATTGAGTTCAGAATATTAACTGTTCATCGCTAATCTATATATACCCAACTATATACGATTCACTTCTTTAACAATTAACTCAAATCTTATGTGTGATCAAGTGTGTGCATTCTTGTATTACAAATATATGCAAACTTTGTTTAGCAAATTAAGTATTTGTAATCATGGCAGAAAGAACACGTCTTAAAATTGTTGTAACTGCTGTGTAAGATTCAAATGCTGTAAAAGATTCAAATAAAAAGTTAGGAACGAAGGTACCAATTTGTTTTTGGGTTGAGTCCCGGACTAGGTCGCTCTCTTTAAGACGTTTCACGGCTCTGCCCAAAATTGTGCAAGTAGTCTAATAGCCTCGCCGTCCCCAGGATAAAACAGCCCAGAATCTTTTCTGTCTCGTTCAAACAATTGCACAGTAATTTGAACGGAATACTATTCACCCTTAATCTATTGTTTGCTCGGAATCAAAATTACATTGTATATAAATCAACAACACGAAAAATTCTTCTTTGATTTAAATGCAAAACAAAAACTAATTGCAAAACGAAATCTCTCTGATTGCAAAAGAAGAACTCTTGTTTTGTTTTTTTTTCTAATAATCTATTAACTCTAATTTGTGTTGTATTTATAGGAGAAAATATATTCATTGAAATATAGAAACACGACTAGATACATCGCGTGGAGGATTTAATTAAATAAAAACATGATGAACATGTGGGATTTAGAAAGGCGTCTAGATACATGAACAAAGTCCTGTCTAGATGCATTTGCATGAAAAACGTGGAGAATGAGAAAACGTCTAGATACATATTTGCATTAAAAACGTGGCGCAAAAATCATGGCGCAATGCATGAAAAATCTAAACGTAATCGCATTTAAGAAAAACGTGGAAATAGGAAGACGTCTAGATTCATGTACAAAATTCTTTCTAGATTCATTCCCTCTTTAGAGATTCAAATTTTATTTAATGTAAATAAATTTGTAGCTAAAAGAATGGGTTGCTCTCTTAATGACCCGACCCGGACGGACGGCGGCGGCGGGCGCGAGAGTCTATCTCTCCTCTCCTCACAAAAGTGTGGTACCCCAAGGGGTCCAAGCCCAAGTCCTAACAATCTCCTTATAAACTCTACCACAAAGAGTTGTATAGTAGATATGGGACTAATATTAGAGAGAGAGATCCAGAGATCGAAACCTGTTAAACACCCATTTTCTTTTATTTAAAAAGCCATATTTCCAACACCTTCTCCAATAAAAACCCTGATTGCTCTCCACATACATAAGCTGGAAAAAAAGGTTAAATTAAATTATTGACAATTAATTTACACATTAAAAAAAAAAAAAAAACCTTACCAGTTGAAACATGAATAAGCATCTCCAGTTTCTTACATCCCTTTGAAAATTGCTCCATAAGTATTATTGCCCAATGCCACATCGTATCTACAGAATATAATAAAAATTTTATTTTTATTTGTTCTTTTTATGGTGTCATAATAAACTAAAAAAATTTCAGATTAAATACCTCTCGTCAAATTTGGTGTTTGCAGATACATTTGCAATGTTGTCAACTTCATTGAGAATTTGTTCCTTTACATCTAAATCCTTCAATCCAAAGTTTTGGTAAGAAATGTCTCCAGTAATTGGTATCAGTTAGTTTCTAATAAATTTTTTTTTTGGTAGGGAGGGGCAACTATGGGATGCTAGACCTTTATTACTTATTAAAAAAAATTAATTTACAAACTAAACGGCGGTACATTATGACTTTACCCGTATTAAAAAACCAAGCAAATAAACCAGACAAAATACCTATCCAAAGACAATGTCCATATTTAAAACAGTGTCCTATCAAATTGCTTCAACCAAAATCCAAACTCTATCAAAAATTCAGCCAAATGCCCAAGAAAATTGGCTGCTAAAAAGGAGCATAACAGAGTGCGCAACAGAGTGCACAACAGAGTGTGCAACAGAGAAACAGAGTTGGCAGCTCCAGCAGCAGAGTGCACTCTGTTCTCACCGCGCAAGCCACCTGCAGAGCTCCACACCACCTGCAGCTTAACCTTCACATCAGCATGGCCTTGCACCCCACCACACGCAGTGCTGCACTCAGTAGCATTTTCAACACCACCTGCTTGCGCCAACCAAACGAACTTGCATAGCAACTTGCATGAAACAAACAGCCAACACAGTCCATGCAAATCCTGCCCTTCGCCGCAGCAATGTCCACCATAATGACCAACAACTTCCCATTCCATGCAGCACATACGCACAACAAGACTCCGCCAAACCACATCATATAGCGTTTCGAAAATATAGAGTGTGATTCTTGTCTAGATGAACCAATCCTCTAATCTTGATTGGAAGATCAGCTGCTCCGTATTCTCTACTAATTCCTTTTTTTTTAGCCAAATTCGCAAGTGCATCTGCCACAACATTAGCTTCCCTGAAAATATGAACACAACTAACCTCCATATGAGATGTCAATCACTTAATCTCCCGCCAAGCGTTTTCCGTAAACCAAGGGATTTTGAAATCCTCATAGAACCATCCCCTCACAATTTTGGAATCCGTTTGCAAAGAAACTTTTGCAAAACGTAACCTATTGCACAAAAGAAGACCTTCAATAACTGCTCGAACCTCCTCAAAGTTGTTAGATTCTTCACCCAAAACAACTTGCTTAGCCCCAAGGCAGTTTCCCAAGTTGTTCCTGATAATAATACACGATGTGGCCTTATTATTCCTTGAAGAACCATCTACATTAAGTGCCACAAATTCCTCTTAAGGAAAATTCCAGTACACTATTCTATTGTGCCTGTGGAGAATCGGAACTAGAGGGAAACCTAGCAAGATCAATGGTTTCTTGTTCGCACTCAGTCGCTTGGGAACTGAAAAAGAATTAGCCATGCGAAGACTTTTTCTCACTAATATAATAACTATCCCCATACTCGGCTTTCCATTCTCAACAGCCGACCAGCAACGCTGCTTCCAAATCTCCCACAAGATAAACATAGGTGTTAAATAATAAAGGAGTCCCACCTAAGAATTCTTATTAGCCTTCCTAAGCCAAACAGTCAACACAATAGATATTTCCGCCGGCCTTCTAACATGGATATCAAATATCGACTCAAAATGACGCCACACCCCATTAGCTAGGCTTCCTTCGAGAAAAAGATGAGTCAAGGTTTCCACGCGGAGAGTGACAACAATAACACCTCGCGGAGAGTGAGTCAAGGTTTCCATTGTCGACAGCGAAGAATATAGCTCAACAAGGTACCTAGACGATCTTATAATCAGCATAAAAGAATTGCATTCGAACTATGAAAGCTTCCAAAATTTAGTCCACACGGGTCATGCAGAACCAACGAAGGTTGGTTATAAATGTCTTTCACTCACTCTTCAGGTAGTTTTGGCATCTGAAATGCAGAATCAGATACCTCAAAGTTACATGTAAGATTAGAATCCAAAAGACAAATGATTATTTTTTGTTCATCCACACAATTTATTCATTTATTTTTTCCTATAAAATACTAATGGATACTTTCTTCCTCTTTTTCTGTCTCTATTATTACTTTTCAAGAAAATCTCTTGAGACCAGTACTATCCTTCACCTGGGACTAGTTCCATCGAGTGAACAAAATTCTTGATTGAGATAGACAACTGTTTTGCTATATAAATTGCTATAGTGCTACAAAATATGGGCATGGCACTACAAGAAAACAGGTGTTTAGCGATGGTTGCCAAAAGTGTTTAGCTACATAATACAGCGACTGTTGGCCAACCGTCGCTGATAAAGGCGTCACAAGAGCATTCGGCGGCGTTTTTTTGCAACCGCTGGCATAACCGTCGCTATATGTTATTTAGTGACAGTTATTAGTAACCGTTGGTAAACCCGACGCTAAATACCATATAGCGACGGGTGCTAACCGTCGCTAAATATGGGGCAAAAAATGACGTTTTATAATATGTTGCGACAGTTCTTAACCGCCGCTAAAATCCCTTTAATAGTCTTTTCAACCGCCGCTAATGACAGTAGAATGCATATATAACCATATTTTTTAACTTTTAAAAAACCCACAATTTTATACAAATGTTTTATGTAAAAATCATTCAACAAAACTTCAACTATATTGTCATCCAAGTTAACAAAATATGAAAGCTAGTACATGCCAACACCAAGTAAATGAACAAATTTAATGAAATAAAACATTTCACTTCACTAACAAATATTCCTGATTTGTACAAGCACCTTCTTAGAACCACAGTATAAAAGAATCGAAATTTAAGTTGAACATAAGGAACGTAAACATCAGGAACCTATTAAAGCCACGACAAGTGGTTTGAATAGGAAACAGAAGAAAGTTTTACATGCCATGGCAGACAAGAAAGGTAAACTGAATACAACAACCATAGATGATACATTTTCCCCTTAGGATGAAGGGCAGCTAGCCTTCTGTTGATTGTCCACGTATTTGCACTGTTGGAGGCCTTGCGTTACTCATGGCTGGTGGACTAGCCATCCTACAATAAATCAATGGGAGATGAAAAAGAAGTTCATGATTGACATCAATATCTCCAACAACAGGTTTAATACCGTTCGAAAATCAATTAATAACAACATTCAATTTCTTCTAAAGATCGAGTATTAGATTCAATTGCAACACCAATCAGGAACTCTGATGATCGGTCGAGGCAACGCAACACCAAAATCGGTTCCATGCAATTAAATGGTCTTATTTCTAGTACAATAAAATAGAATCAGTACATGTTCTTGATTGCAGCAGCCATAGCCATGAAAACATGTTCCACATTTATCGCATTTTTGGCACTTGTTTCCATGAATGGGATCCCAATTTCATCAACAAAAGAATTGACAAGGACATAATGGATTCTAAATTAGTCAAGGTTATCAACCTAGCAACACATCAACTTTGATTGCCTTGAATTTGAGTGAACTTACACATCAAATGGAGAAAAAAAGAAAAAAGAGAAAAAAGTGCTACTACCCAAGCTACTTTGTATTGATCCACATCCCCTTGTCAACATATGTTGATATCAAGCCCCCTATGCATGTTACGATAAAACCAGCAAAAGAGAGTAGATAAAACTTTAAAGCACTAGAATTAGCTTAGCTGTTTCGTAAGAGACAACTATGTTTGCTGTCAGGTCTGACTTGTTGCCAACCAAGAGCTTGCATAGCGATCAATTTCATTCAACCATTGCTTCACGTTGTTGAAACTCTCCTGATCAGTAACATCATAAAAAAACCTGCCAAAACGACACCAACAATTTATACTTTTGCAATACTATTGAAAGAAAAATAAAAAAATAAAATGGCTAAGACAATAGCCTGGATGACTGTAATGATATTTATAATCTCTAAATACATTTTTTCTTTCAATCAAATAAAAATATCAAAATTTGTTAAGATGTGAGAAAATTATTGAAAAAGAGATGAATAAACTATTTAATCAGTCCTGGAGAGGGGGGGGGGATGCTAATATGAAAAGATAATAATAATAATGCACCCTGGTTCTCAAAACATCTCCACCTAAACACACAAGTAGGGGTGGGCACGGAACGGGATGGGACGAGATATACCCATCCCGACCTCGTCCCATCCCAAACGGGTTCGGGACGGGACGGGACGGGACGAGATCAGCGTGCTAATCTGAAAGTCTTGAGCCTGGAACAGTCTTGAGTCTGCTGTAAGGCAAATCCTGTTAAGTAATTCAATGTTGGAAATTAAGAACGATGGAATTTTCTACATGTCTATATGCTACTATAGACAATTAAAATATTCTGTTGAATGAGTTTCCAGTATTCAGTGAACGTGAATTTATGATTCAGCTAGATGCTTCATTTTTGCAGTTTTCTATGTCAGTGATCTTTGTAATGATCCCAATTTTTTTTTGTGTCTGGTTTCGATAATTTGTACTTGTGTCTTTCCTCACAACTTGAGCTTTTAACAAGAAATGGGTATTGGCACACTAACAGAAAATAGTGTTCAATGAAATGTACAGAAATGGGTATTAGCACACTAACTATGAAATGGGTATTGGCACACTAACAAGCTTTTAACAAGAAATGGGTATTGGCACACTAACTATGAAATAAAAATATTAATAATTAATATTAATTAATTAGTTCGGGACGGGACGGGATTGGCGGGATTGAAAATCTTCATCCCATCCCATTCTAGATCGGGACGGGACGGGACGGGATCGAGACGGGAATGGGATCGCGGGATGGGATGCCCACCCCTACACATAAGGTCAGTTATCATTCTTGAATTTGATGCCCACATACAAAAGGGAGTTAGATGACAACCCCCCCTATGCATGTTACGATAAAACCAGCAAAAGAGAGTAGATAAAACTTTAAAGCACTAGAATTAGCTTAGCTGTTTCGTAAGAGACAACTATGTTTGCTGTCAGGTCTGACTTGTTGCCAACCAAGAGCTTGCATAGCGATCAATTTCATTCAACCATTGCTTCACGTTGTTGAAACTCTCCTGATCAGTAACATCATAAAAAAACCTGCCAAAACGACACCAACAATTTATACTTTTGCAATACTATTGAAAGAAAAATAAAAAAATAAAATGGCTAAGACAATAGCCTGGATGACTGTAATGATATTTATAATCTCTAAATACATTTTTTCTTTCAATCAAATAAAAATATCAAAATTTGTTAAGATGTGAGAAAATTATTGAAAAAGAGATGAATAAACTATTTAATCAGTCCTGGAGAGGGGGGGGGATGCTAATATGAAAAGATAATAATAATAATGCACCCTGGTTCTCAAAACATCTCCACCTAAACACACAAGTAGGGGTGGGCACGGAACGGGATGGGACGAGATATACCCATCCCGACCTCGTCCCATCCCAAACGGGTTCGGGACGGGACGGGACGGGACGAGATCAGCGTGCTAATCTGAAAGTCTTGAGCCTGGAACAGTCTTGAGTCTGCTGTAAGGCAAATCCTGTTAAGTAATTCAATGTTGGAAATTAAGAACGATGGAATTTTCTACATGTCTATATGCTACTATAGACAATTAAAATATTCTGTTGAATGAGTTTCCAGTATTCAGTGAACGTGAATTTATGATTCAGCTAGATGCTTCATTTTTGCAGTTTTCTATGTCAGTGATCTTTGTAATGATCCCAATTTTTTTTTGTGTCTGGTTTCGATAATTTGTACTTGTGTCTTTCCTCACAACTTGAGCTTTTAACAAGAAATGAGTATTGGCACACTAACAGAAAATAGTGTTCAATGAAATGTACAGAAATGGGTATTAGCACACTAACTATGAAATGGGTATTGGCACACTAACAAGCTTTTAACAAGAAATGGGTATTGGCACACTAACTATGAAATAAAAATATTAATAATTAATATTAATTAATTAGTTCGGGACGGGACGGGATTGGCGGGATTGAAAATCTTCATCCCATCCCATTCTAGATCGGGACGGGACGGGACGGGATCGAGACGGGAATGGGATCGCGGGATGGGATGCCCACCCCTACACATAAGGTCAGTTATCATTCTTGAATTTGATGCCCACATACAAAAGGGAGTTAGATGACAACCCCCCCTATTATTCTCTTCACATTTGTGTACCCACCCTCCTCTTTTTTTAAGTTAGACTTGATAGACACAGTCATTATCTCTGACTGTAGTTGGGGCGTACGCTCAAGACCTTGCTATTTTTTAATTTATTTCTGATGAATAAAATTAGATTTTCTATAGAGAAAAGAAAATATGAAGTGAAAATACAACAAATATTAAGGTATCATAGTATAACCATTGGATCATAATACAACTAATCTCAAAGCTTTTACTAGGTTTCTTGAGTATAAGCATCAACATTTAATTGTCTTCATCATCCAAGTATATCAACATATTCATGATAAATCTCTATGAGACTGAGTTGAAATACTAAAATAGTACTCAAACAACACTAGTCATGTCATGGAATAAACGCATTGCAGAGCAATGAGACACACAAACTTATTAGTCATTAAAGAATACCCAATAACCCTAATATTATCAAAATATCTAGGCTAAAAAAGCATTTTACAGGGTGTGGCACTTGATTCCTCTATTGATAACATTCCCTATGACTTCAACATTATCAACCCTTGCTTCTGATTCTAACAAGTTACTTATATACAACCTTATGGTAACCAACACTTGAATTGTATCTTATTAACAAATGGGTTAGGACCTTAAGTTGATAAAATTAAAATGTGATAGATTACCATCAACAACATCCTCAATCAGAATTACCTCAATTTCCTGCCTCAAATTGTGAATGTCTTTCTCGTTTTTTTCGTGCATGAGGATAAATTTCATCGCAACAGTCTGCCAACAATCAAGAAACAAATTTTAAATGACAAAATTCACTAAACAAAAACGATACTTGTCCAGAACACTTCCGCCTTTCTTTTGTAAACCTTACCAAAGGAACCTTCGCCAACGAGCTCAATTACGTGGTAGTTTTCCACAACCATCTTCTGAATCTCAAAGAAACAACTAATTACATCAAAGACAACAAAACTTACACATAAATACAGCACAAACACATCAAATTGGTTCTCGGACCAATCTACACTATCTAATCTTGCTTCACAACAAATTAACTTGAGAAACAAATAATTGAAACAAATCTTGAACAAGAAATAGAGAATACTCATGATTCAAGTACTATCGATCAAATGTGGAGACTAGGAGTCCGGATTCGCCGCAGATCAAGCGTAAACCCTAGAAAGTTTGAACAGATGTATGGAAATGTGAGATTTGCAATAAGTTACTTTTAGCCCATTTTTGCAATTCGAGATCGAATGTTGAGAAAGAAAGAGAGATGAAGAGAGTGAGAGTGGGGATCCACTTTCACCCCTTTTATGCAACATAGAAAACCTTTTGAAAGCCACAACCCATGAATACGCGATAATCGAAAAGTCTGTATCAGTGAAAACATACAGTGAGAAGAGAGACAGAGAGCTGAACCAAAGAGTGAGAAGAGAGACGGAGAGACTCACCACAATCACTTCTAACCATGTTTATGAGTATAGGCATAGTGTACAACAAGCAATCATAATTTTATACCAAATTAAGTTTTAGATCTTTGATATTTCTATGGATAGACTGGAAATTGATGATTGATGATTGTTTGACCAGTAGTATACCATGTGATATTTTTCGTTACCAAATCCTTTGTAGAATTTAGCAAAGAGTACACTTTATTTTATGCACTTTTAATGTAAGTGAACATTGATCAATTGTCCACCATCCAAGTTTTCTTGAAATTTAAGTATGTTGATCCAAAACATAAATTATGGATTAGTGGTGAGTGTTATACGTATGATGTGAACATTTTCATGACATTAACAGATATACAATCTTTTACCTCATTTGCAAGGCGTAGTTTGGTTGATTTGGTATTGTTAGCTCGTAAAAGAAGGTAGAGTGACGCCGGGCAGAATAGCGATTATCTTGCAGGCTAGTGCTAACAAACAATTCACAAGGAAGAACACAAGAAGATTATCCAAAACACAGAGAAACAACTCTAATGTTCAATTAAAATTATTCAAATCAAAAGTCTCCTTAAAATCAGCCCACAAGTCGGGCTTTATATCTAAAACTTATTGGAATTTTACCAAAAATGGCAACACCCCAATAATCATGCTAAAACAAAATAAAAGAAATAATCTGCCAAGAATCTGGCCCAAATCAGGTTCAGAATCACTTCCTAAACTATAATTGAAATATTACTATAAAAGGGAAAAAAAACTACTAAAATTAACAAGCAGTCTATTCCTAAAATAAAATAATGCCTAATCCTAACAGATTCCTAATTAAATTGAAAGATAAATCAAAGTTATTTAGTAAATAACTTTGAGAGAAAATTAGGAACTCTAGGAACCCAAATTAGGAACCCTAGAAACCCTCCTGTATCAGTCACCCCGGGTTGGAAAGAACTCGTCCTCGAGTTCACAATAGTGTCATCGAAATCCTCTGGCGGCAGTCCAGGAGGAAGATCTTCTGGTATCAGGTTAGAAAATTGTGCTAGCTGCTGCACCTCTGCTGATAAATCTGAATTCACGTCTGCAGGGGCTAGAAAATCAGGGTGGATGATGTCACAGCACTGGTGTAGGTGAAATTCATCTCTGCACGAACACGAATCCCGAGAAAAGATTGCTGGTGGACTGTGGTGGCTCAGAGTAATGGATTGGGGTGCGAATAGCCAAATCGATTTGAAAAACCGTTTTCTCCCGCCTGATTCTCTGCACCTTCATCTCCAGCGAGATTTGCTCTGCGCCGCCTGGTTCTTCGCTCATCGCGAGCGTATTCTTCCTCCAACCGGTTATGAAATCTCATTGCCTTTATTCAGCCATGACAATTTGTACGGCTTGGGATGACGATCTGTCTTCAACTGCAATTTCTGGACAGCCTCTTCAGACACTACGTTCTCACAACTGCCACTGTCAATGATCATCTTGCAGAATTTATCTGCAACTGTGCATGTTGTGTGGAAAATATTTGTTCTCAACCAATTATCCCCTGAATCGCCATTGGGAGTCAGTAGGGTCTTACGAACAATCAGAGTCTCATGACCATCCCCATATAGCACATCTCCATCATCATCAGTGTCATACGCAGGCTCTCCAAGCTCCTCAGTTTCGTCTACCATGTCTTCCTCAAGCTCCTCATTGTCATACATATGCTCTCCATGCTCCCATAATCGAGCATGATTGTGATATGGGTTATCGAAACTGGAATCAGAATCGTGATCTTCCATCTCACGATTACCAAAATCCTGCGTCGTTAGATGCTGGGTTAAATCTGCAACTTGCCTTTGTAAATCCTCAATCATCATATTCTTAACATTACGATCACAGTGAGGGGCTTCCTCTTTCGGAACCTGCCCGTGACGACCACGACCACCAGCCATAGAAACTGATGAAATCTCACCCGAAGAAGATGTTGAAACTCTGATACCAACTGACGCCGGGCAGAATAGCGATTATCCTGCAGGCTAGTGCTAAAAGACAATTCACAAGGAAGAACAGAAGAAGATTACCCAAAACACAGATAAACAACTCTAATTAAAATTATTCAAATCAAAAGTCTCCCTAAAATCAGCCCACAAGCCGGGTTTTATAGCTAAAACTCATCATTATTGGAATTTTACCAAAAATGGCAACACCCCAATAATCATGCTAAAACGAAATATGTAATAAAAGAAATAATCAGTCAAGAATCTGGCCCAAATCGGGTTCAGAATCACTTCCTAACTTATAATTGAAATATTACTATAAAGGGAAAAAAAACTACTAAAATTAACAAGCAGGCTATTCCTAAAATAAAATAATGCCTAATCCTAAAAGGAAACTAAAAGATTCCTAATTAAATTGAAAGATTACTCAAAGTTATTTAGTAAATAACTTTGAGAGCAAATTAGGAACCCTAGAAACCCTCCTGCATCATAGAGTCTCTTCACATCAGGCTGAACTCTTAGCATTTTCTCCACAAAAACTGCACCGAAAGAACTAATCAAATCACCAGCGTTGTAGCTTATATTACCCTCAAAAAAATTATGATGACAACCCCTTTGAAAAATGCCTATTTAAACTACTAATATAAATGAAAACTAGCTAGATCTTTTCATTCTTATAAAAGGACATAGCGAAAGGGGTTCATGAAAACAATAATAAAAAAAAGGGGTGGCAACTAAGATAATGATGTTGATCAGATTAATGAGGGCTAGCTAGGTAGAGTTGGAACAATGAAATTATCTCAAATGAAAAGCCTTTAGATTACTATAAAACAGTGTTCTAAAAAGCGCTAGGCACTGGGCAGGCAGCGAGCAGGTGCCTAGGCGGTTTTAGGTTTTGTATTATAACTTTAATAATTTACAAAAGTTAAGCATAATACTTTATCAATTACATCCAATTTAATGCCAAAATACATATGCAAAATTTAAAAACATAAAAAATTAACAATCATGAACAAAATTTATTAAAACTCAAATGACTGAAGTTGGTCATGATGAGTACTTTATATAAAATTGAATTTGTGGAAAAATATCCAAACCTACTCTTTTATTTTTCTTCAAATTGCATTAATAACCTCAGTCATATTTGATAAAATCTACATTACTAAAATTGGTACCGGTAGATTCTTTGAGAATTCCATTAAGTAATCATCCTTTGCTACAATTAGACATATACTGAATAAAAAAACAATTGAATAGTTTATTTCTAAAAATGAGGAAAAAAAAATAAAATAAGAACACAATCAGCCTTATTAAAAAAAAAAAAAAATTGCCCTGACCGCCTAGACCCCGCCTAAGCTGCCCAGCCATTAATCTGAGCGGTTTTCTACCTTCTAGAACACTGGCCAGAACCCGCCCAAAAGCCGCCGCGGCTGATTTTTAGAACACTGCTATAAAACCAGAAACTGAGAAGGGACAGAGATAGGGCTTTATATACTCTTGGCTAGAAAACCAGTAGAACCAGTGACAAGAATGCTTTTGTTCTCAAGTGATTGCACAATAATTTTCAATTCCATGACTGCACTTGCAAAATGAAGAGTGCAAGAAATTATTGATAGAGCTTTTGATGAGATTGCTTGACGAAGCTTTATGAATTTATAGATGCAAAGAATTGTGGATTGAGTTGGAATTTGGAAGTTAGGTTATGGGTCAATGTCTAGATAGAGATGTACAGTGTTGGGGAAAATAAAAACCAAAGTTTCTTAAAATCGAATGAAAAAAAAATTCCAAATATTTTAAAAGTGATAGTAACTTATATTCACCATTCTATCTCATGCGTTTTAGATCCTTTTTTTTCTATATAGGGTTTCCATTCAACATAGTCAAGCTCAAGTCTAAGATTGATTCACTTCTACAAGAAGGAAAGTACAAGAATAAGAAAGTCAGAATAGTTAAAGAAGTAAAATCAAAATAGGAAAATCAGAATAAGATTCTATTTTGTATAGGAAGTTATAAGTTTTGTGTTTACGTTAGGTAGAAGTTAGCTTATATAAGCTTGTATTAAGTTAAAATAATAATAATTTACTGGCGCTGAGCCTGAACTTAGTTTTATCAATTAAAATTTAGCCTATGTTAGGTATCATCTCCTTTAATGTCAGGTGAGGTATATAGCCACATAACTCTTCAACCACTACCAAATCGGTATTTAATGCAAAAAAAGTTTATTGTTGTTAATGGTATCGAAGATGATTGTGAGTACGACCACACGGCCTATAATTAAATGAGTATTGGGCTAAATTCTATTGTTTGTGGGGTTCATATAAGATGCCACGAACGTTGTTCACCAAAGAGCAGTTCCCTTGATAGGAATACTGGGTGTCCAAGAAAATTAAATCTCACATCCTAACAGGAAGATTTAATTTTCCCAATAAATTTTCTAGGTTAAAGCTTACCCTTGAAAAGTAATCCTCGAGAAGAAAGGTCGTCACTCTTCTTTTTCGCTGAACAACTCCTTGAAATGAGAGACCATTATTTCTCTGATGCTAGATTCATCTACTACCATCTCATGATCCGTGCTGAGAACTTCAATAAAGTTAAACAGTCTGCGTCTCTTGGCCAAGTTATAAAAGAATTTTGTCTCATGATCCATATGACAAGCCTAGTTGACCTCAGACCTGATCTTCCAAAACTCCTGATCTCTTTTAGTTAACTTTGTCTACTCTTGATGTAGTTGCACTCTACGAGACCTCTCCTCAGGAACCAGGTCCCGGATCTCCCTCAGCATCAATATTAGCAATCAAAGCAAAAATATTTTGAATGCATAAATTGGCCTTACCCCAAACTTTAGTCCTCCAACTTTTAAGGTTGCATCTGATCGTCTTTAGTTTCCACCATAAGCAGTAGCCAAGGTGACCAGAGATCACTCGGCTGTTCCACCATGATTTTATCTCCTTTGCCATGGTTGGGTGATCAAACCAACCGTTATCAAATTAAAAGAGACGAGTGCTGCCACTAATAGAAGAATTCGACAGCAGAATCACATGATGGTCAGAACCTGCCGTTTCCTTGAGCCATTAAACTTTATCACTAAACTTAGCAATCCAATCCACCGAAGCCAAAAACCGATCAAGCCGACAAAGATTAGGGTGCTCTCTTCGATTTGACCACGTGAACACATTTTCAGACTGAAATATGCAAGCACCACCTTATTAATGTACTGATTGAATTTCTGCATACTCATGGACCTCCTTCCGCAACCTTTCTTTTCATTCATGTGACAGACAACATTGAAGTCTCCTACTAACACCCGTCGAGATTGCACCCAGCCAGCGATGTCATATAGTTCTTCCCATAAATGTTCTCTTAAAGAATGATCACACGGTCCATAAATGTTTGACCCTGGCCAAAAAGAGTTGTCTAAGATCATTTGAAACTGAATAGAAACAGAAAAATACCCCTTTCAACATTTCTTTCATCTACAAAAGATCAGCATCCCAAATAGCTAATAGACCTTCTGAACTGTCAATGGATTCCACCATAGCAAGTACTGTCACCCCACAACTTCCTGATAAATTCTTTAGAGCATCTCTCCAATTTAGATTCCTGAATGAAAACAAGATCTGGACGATTATCTGTCCATGCCTCTCAGAATTCCCGAACCCCCTACAGTTCCACGAAAGAATTTTGAGGTTCATGAAGAACCTTCGACCCCGAGGTTGCTGGATGTTGAACTCTGCGTTTTAGCTTGAACCATACCCACAGCCTTTTCTTCATCCTAACAGAGGTCCACTCCCACTGCTAAGCCAATTTATTTGAAAGTCGATCGGTCAGATGTCTCTTCTTGAGCCAACCGACAATCAGAAACAGAGAGCTCTACACTATCATTGACTCTAGAAATAACCCCAAAAGATTGCCTAGAAACCTGTTTGCCAGGAAGAACTTCACCTAGATGGTTCGTCCAAGTGACCACGAAGCCTAGGGGAACGCCTACGTGGTCTGGTGTGGACAAGCAACTCTCCAATATTGAGATGTGCATTGTTCTACTGGCAAACCATGGACTTCAACACAATGTTCTGTTGGTGGCTCAAAACCCGGAGGGTAAGCAAGAGACACCGAACACTCCTGGGTGTGGTTGGAGAACTCGGTTCTTACCCGCCCAACAGGGGCGCTACAATTCTTAAGTTCCACTCGCTCAGCTTTGTTGGAAGATACTAATTTAGTTGATCTTTGTTTGAGCATGAACCTGGATCTGGTTGGAGAAACATAAAAATTAGCCCATTCAACGACTTTGTCACGCTGTGCTTTCTTAGCCAGCTTGCGATCATGGTTGGCTTGCATGGACATCTTGGTCAATAAAGGGTCCAGGTTGAAGACATCTTCCACCACAGCTTCTAACACCTTTCAATAATTTTCAGAAACATGTTGTTTAGTAAGTTGGGCGAGATTGCGCTTCAAATTGGACATGGGCCCCTGGCAAGGCGAAAGTCCCACAATACCCTTGTTTTTATTCTGCTGAGTTGAGCGAGCTGATTTCGAGACCGAGTTACCCACTTTACCCATTGAGGCAGAGAAACAAGCAGGGGATTGGGGAATTACTGGATCTTGCAAGGGAGACTGAACACTCAATGTCAAAAACCTAGCCCAAGGCTCCTCATAAGGGATCACCTGTGGGGGGTTAGCAAAAACCAGAAAAGCTTTGTAGCCACCGGGAAGAGCAATAGGCGACCATTGAATCACAGAATCAGGCAATTGTATGATCGATCTCGTACCGTTATCTCCTGTAACTGGAGCTGCCTGAAGATGATGACGCCCCCAAAGTTGAGCCAAATTTCACAAAATTCATAATTCCAATTAGATTTTTTTAATTACTTTCGTTTCTTTTTTTATATTATACGTTATTATAAGTCTTGCCCACCAACAAAAAGGAATAGGTGGTTAATCCCTTTGGATGGTCAAGAAATGCTGAGGTAATGCTAATCCAAATAGATCAACTCAGCGAGTTTCAAAGTATTACAATCAAACTTTGGACACGCAGAGGCTTAGAAAAGAAGTAAATGACTTTATTGATTAATGTATATATCAAAATTAAAATATGATCACTTAATATACGAATCCTGGATTATTGGATCAAGATACAATTGGTTTACAATATACATACGATTAATTAAGACCCTCATTATGGGGTTTTTTTTATCTACTTTGGTTTGTCATTTAAGACATATTTAACAAAGCCAGGGATGTGAATGTTCAAGAAATAGTCATCCCAATCAATAGTCTTTGGATCAAAATAAAACATCTCTCCCTCTTCTTTGTTTGCTTTTGTTGCCATTCTTAACCTTTCTGTGTTGAGGTCATCAAATCTGCAAAAACACAAAAAAAATCTATAACTATCGAAAACTTATATTTTATAATATGTATATAGAAAAATGAAAAAAAAAGGATAAAAATTAAATAAATATACTTACACTCCTTTGAAGAATATGTATGGTTGAAAGAGTGTCACCAAAAACATTACGAAGCTGATCTTCTTGTTGAGATCGTTATACAGGCGTTGCCATCGTTGAAAAAATATTATGTTCATCAATTTCAAAACCTAGAACCGAAAAAAAACAATTAGGTTGATTATTAGAAAAAAAAAAACACACACACACACACATTATACATAGAACTAAGAATTAATGGAAATCGGAAACTAACCTTCAAGGGTAATATGTAACGTATTGTCATGTATCTATGAAAACTAGCTATCGTGGTAAAGACATCAGCCTTTCGAACTATCACAGGATTTCCATCTTTGTCGATGCACGGATTCTTTGAGAAGTAACAATAACCATAATCTTTGAAAACCATGGGGTTTAAGGGATTTGCAACAGATGAACCCACATGGTAGATGAACTCAGCTGGTTGATTTGCATGAGCAACAATGGTTGCTATCATGGCATTCACCACCATGTCCCCTGGAATCTGTTTTAAGTTGGAAAATAAATAAGTATCAGTATTGAGGCCCAAGCCAAATAAACCGCGAGTAAGGGTCTCTAGTTCAACCCAGTTTATTGATGAACAAAAATGTACATCAAAACATTTCTATTTTTATGGTACAAATCCTCAACAAACTTACCATGTCAAGTATAGACTCTGGATCGCCGAGAAAGCATGTTATTTTCCCTTTACCATAACCAACCGCTAAATTATCAATGGTCCTGCCAATATCAATAAAATGTTTTGAGGGTTTAGGCCTAGACTTGGATATGCATTTTTTTTATTTTTATTTTTGAAAAGCGTTTTTCATGGGTGCTACAGTTACATCATATCATTCATGGCAACAATTCTAGACAGCTATGTTTGCTAGTTTTTTTGGTTATTTTGCACTTTTATCTCTTTTAGATAGTGTTTGTGGTTGTGTTTTAAAGAAAGTGGGCAAAAAGTAATAACTTGAAACTATACCATGTGCCCCAACTAAAATAGCTGATAGGGTATGACTGTCCATAGAAACATATTAAGTTTTTTTTTTTTTTTTTTCATAACCATGTAATGTTAAGATTACCTAACGCCTTCGACCCAACCTGGAAATGGTTCTTTGTAAGTGCTTGTGACAACAGTTGGGCGTAGGATAACAATTGGCAGATTCTCTCTTTCAACCCCAATAAGCATTTCTCCAAGTGCCTTGGTGAAGACATAGGTGTTTGGCCACCCATAAAACCTTGCTCTGATTGAAAGAAATAAATAAGTTGGTTAATCTCAATCATAGGTTTAGATAAGTCATAAATAGGCTTATTACCTTTTTAAGCCAAACTCTTTCATTGCAAATCTTTCTACTTCTTTTGAAACTTCCTGGGCATGGAGTTCATCCAATTTCTCATTCACTAGCTTCATCTCTTGTTGGATGTCTAAACCTGAATTCTCGTTTAGGGTTTCTCCCATTTGGACAGGTTTCTCCAATATGAGACCAGACTTTTCACCGCAAACAAAAGCTGAAATAAATAAATAAATAATATTTAGGTGGGGTTTCAAATACAAAAAAACTTGAGCCTGGGCCTAAACTAGCGGGCACAAAGGTGAGGGGCATATCAGGGTCGTCCCTGGGCATGGGCAACATAGGTGGTCGCCCAAGGCCCCCATTTCCCAGGGGCTCCATATTTTAATTTTATATATATATTACTTCAAAATTAATTTATAATTTAAAAATCAATTTATTTAGAATACAAACAGATAAACACACATGCTACTTTACGTAAACGATTAAATGTTATAGAAAACACGCAAATTAATGATTGTGACTTTTCTTTTTCTTCTCCACGCAATCTGCTTCTCCTCTTCCCTATCTAATTAATTCTTTCTTTCTTTATTCTCTCTAATTTTAAACGACTAAACCTTGTTCTGATTCGATAAATCCAACTTCATATTTTGTTCTGTGATTCGTAAAGAAAGTCATTTGTCTTTGTGGATTTGAATAGAGTTGACGTGAGATGAAAGAAAATGCCACTGACTAAAGAAAGATAAAGGGTAAGTTACAGAGATTATATAGTAAGTTTTTAATATTTTTGAACAAAGATTATTTAGTACTAGTGGTTTTTTAATAGATTTTAGTTATATTTATATGTATTAATCTATTTGAATGTTTGCAGAGGACAAAACTTGTGGAATCCAGTATAGTGAATCCAAAATTGAATTGTGGAATTATGGTCTTTTATCAGTTGATTTTGTACTAATTCATAAACCCTTAATTTGTTGTTGTAATTTGTGTTTCTTTCTAGCTGTAATTTGTGTTTGTTTGATTTATTTCTTTCTTTTGATTACAATGATGCCTAGAATATATAAGTCAGGTTTTATAAAAAGAAAACAAAAGAAAAAAAGAAGAATTTGTTAGGTTATTCGCAAAATCTTTAGATAAATTTATGCCTAGTAAAATAGAGAGCTCAAGATCAAATATTGCAGACGAAATAAATCCACCACCGGTGATTAGTTATATAATTGAAAATGATCAAAAATGTAAAAACAAATGAACAAGAGAACAAAGAAACGAATCAACGAATAGGAGATAACAGATTTGGACCAATAAACAATTATGATCTAGAAAATTGAGATAAAATTAATCAAAATTCAAGTTGATAAAATCATATGTTTGGTCCACCATATCACAAGAAAGACTAAATGGGTTAACTATGATGTTTATTGAGAGCGACTTGGCGGAAAAAGTTGATTACAACAATATAATTAGTGATTTTGCATCTCAAAATGCTAAAGAGTCATATTTAATTAAAATAAGACATAATTATTTTTTTCTAAAGAGGCCCCATTTTTAGAATTCGCCCAGTGCCACCGTAGACTCAGGATTACCTGGCATTTAAGTATTTTTGAAAATTATGGGCATAAATATTGCTTTTGTTTATAGTGTTAGAACTAGCATGCATATGCTAGTTCTTTTATCATAAAATGCTACCTAACTTGCCTAAATAACTTGCATGATGTGCCAAAGGTGTGATGGTTCAGTGGTTGAGCAGTGGCGGATGGTATCACTAGGTCACAGGGTCGAACTCAGCCGGTAGCATCTGGGGTTGGAGGGGTTAAAGGATAAAAAATAAAACAAATAAAAACTTGCATGATGTGGCTTTCATGACTAAGCTATGAATATTTCTCAAAAAAAGAAAGTTTTGTCTTATAAATATTTTCCATAAAATATCTCATGTGGGGCGTATCAAACCACGAAACCTTCAACGACTAATAGCAAGAGTCAGACTATACTATAAAATTTGATCAGCATATAATGAGCTGATCATAACGGAGTCAGACTATACTATAAAATTTGATCAGCATATAATGAGCTGATCATAACGGTTGTTCATGTAAATGCGGTGGTCCAGTTTCATTTCTGACAATAAAGTTAATGCTAAAAATGCTATATCTCAAATCTTTTAAGTTATGACGGAAGTTATTTTTCCAATTAAACTTGACCTGTTGAGACATGAAGAAACATTTCAAGTAGGGTACACTTCTTCGCAAAATCCAAAACATGTTTGGCTCCAAATGTATTCACACCCAAAGAAACATCATATCTGCATTCAAACAACTTATGTCAAATTATTTTAAAGTCTTAGAAGTACCTTCTTCTTATTTATGTGTGTTTTTCACATTTCCAATTTTTGTCAAATATTATAATTACCTCTCATCAAATTTGGTGGTTGCAGCTGAATTAACTACCACATTTACTTCTCTCCACAAGTTGTCTCTCAATTCAGAACTCTCTATCCCCAAGTTCTCTAAAGTTGCATCTCCTGCTATTGGTTTCACCTTACTTGAAATGAATGAATCAAAACCCCTACCATGTTGTTCCCTTAGAACCCTAAAGAGCTCCTTCCCTGTCACCTGAATATACAACTAGCTAGTATAAGTATTTGTTATCAAAGTCCCCACCTAATTAATATTAAAAAAAAATATTACAAACTGCATCAAGAAATTCAAATTTTATGAAACTTCCTAATGGAGAAATTAAGCTTAATTGAAGAAATTGGCTCTGTCGATAACTAACATGTAACAATGTCCACAAATTTAGAACAAGTGCCAAACATTTGGTACAAGAACAGAAATGCTTCTATTGTAAGTGCAGTACCTTGTCAATGCCAAACACAGCCTTAATCAATCTAACAGTGTTTATGAGTGTATGTATAGTGTACCATTACCAATCATAATTTTATAACAAATTAATTAAGTTTTAAATCTCTGATATTTCTATCGATAGACCAGAAATTGATGATTGATGATTGTTTGACCAGTGGTATACCACGTGATATTTTTCGTGACCAAACCCATGGTAGAGTTTTGCAAAGAGTACAATTTAGTTTATGCACTTCTAATGTAAGTGAACATTGATCAATTTAAGTATGTTGATCCAAAACATAAATTATAGATTAGAGGTGGGTGTTACGTATGATGTGAACATTTTCATGACATTAACAGATATACAATCTTTTACCTCATCCTCAAGGCGTAGTTTGGCTGATTTGGTATTGTTAGCTCGTATAAGAAGGTAGAGTCTCTTCACATTAGGCTGAACTCTTAGTATTTTCTCCACAAAAACTGCACCGAAAGAACTAATCAAATCACCAGTGCTGTAGCTTATATCACCCCAAAAAAATTATGATGACAGCCCCTTTGAAAAATGCCTATTTAAACTACTAATATAAATGAAAACTAGCTAGATCTTTTCATTCTTATAAAAGGACATAGCTAAAGGGGTTCATGAAAACAATAATAAAAATAAAAAGGGGTTGTAACTGAGAGAATGCTGTTGGTCAGATTAGTGAGGGTTAGCTAGCTAGAGTTGGAAAAATTAAATGATCTCAAATGAAAAGCCTTTAGATTACTATAAAACCAGAAGCTGAGAAGGGAGATAGATAGATAGATAGATAGGGTTTTGTATATACTCTTGGCAAGAAAACCAGTAGAACCAGTGACAAGAATGCTCTTGTTCTCAAGTGATTCCAGAATAGATTTCAATTCCATGACTGCAATTGCAAAATGAAGAGTGCAAAAAATAATTGATGGAACTTTTGCTGAGACTGCTTAACGAAGCTTTATGAATTTATAGATGCAAAGGATTGAGGATGTAGTTGGAATTTAAAAGTTAGGTTATGGGTCAATGTCTAGAGATGTACAGTGTTGAAATAAAATCAAAGTTTCTGAAAATTGAATGAAAAAAATAAAAATAAAAAAATCCAAATATTTTGAATGTGATAGTAACTTATATTCACCAGTCTATCTAGTTCGTCTTAGATTCTTTTTTCCCATTCAAATAAAGATATATTATATTAGTAGTTTATTCTCACCAAACAAATTATGACACTTCTTGTGAAAATGCCATTAAAACTACTAATATACTCGACAGTAGACGGAGATTTTTATGTGTTTTTTCATAAAGAGATAAATATCGAAAGGGTTAAGGAAAAAAAATAAGAACAAATTAAGAAGTAAAAAAAAAATATATAATAGCTAGAGCTTTTGTATAGTAGATGGAGATATCTAATTAATGCAGTTGTTGAGGATTGTTCGATGAAGCTTAATGAATTTATAGATAGATGTAAACTGTGAAGAGGATAGTGTAAAGTATCTAATTAATGCAGTTGTTGAGGATTGTTCGATGAGGTTTAATGATTTTTTAATGCAGTGTCTGAGAAAGCAATAGATAGTTGCAGCAACCTCGAGGTCAAAGGTCTTTCATGAACCTCAAAATTCTTTCGTGGAACTGTAGGAGGCTCGGGCACACTGAGAGGCAAATGGATTGTCGTCAAGTGTTCTAAAAATCGGCCTAGGCGCTAGAAGGTAGAAAACACCCAGGTTAATGGCTAGGCGGGGTCTAGGCGAATATATGTTTAAATGTAGCAAATGATGATTACTTAATGAAATTCTCAAAGGATTTGCCGGTACCAATTTTAGTAATGTAGATTTTATCAAACATGACTGAGGTTATTAATGCAATTTGAAGAAAAAAAATAGTAGGTTTGGATATTTGTCCACAAATTCAACTTTGTATAAAGTACCCATCATGACCAACTTCAGTCATTTGAGTTTTAATAAATTTTGTTCATGATTGTTAATTTTTCATGTTTTTAAATTTTGCATATGTATCTTGGCATTAAATTGGATGTAATTGATAAGGTATTATGCTTAACTTTTGTAAATTATTAAAGTTATAATACAAAACCTAAGACCGCCTAGGCCCCTGGGCGCTAGGCACCTGCTCGCCGCCCACCCACCGCCTAGCGCTTTTTAGAACACTGGTTGTCGTAGATTGATTTCAAAGAATTGTTCGGATCTTGTTTTCATTCAGGAATTGAAATTTGAGATATGCTTTAGAGAATTTATCAGAAAATTGTGGGGTGATAGTTCTTTTTATTGGGCTATGGTGGAATCCAGTGGCAGCTCAGGAGGCTTTTTAGCTATCTGGAATGCGAATCTTTTGCAGATGAGGGATGTGTTGAAAAGGTTTTTTTCGCTTTCTATTCAGTTTCAAATGATCTCGGACAACTCTTATTGGTCAGGGACTAACATTTATGGTCATTGTGGTATTTCGCTTAGAGAACACTTCTGGGAAGAGCTTTATGGCACTGGTGGTTGGGTGCAATCGCCATGGGTGTTAGCAAAAGATTTCAATATTGTCCGTCATATGAATGGAAAAATAAAGTTGCAAAAGGAGGTCCATGAGCATGCAGAAATTCAATCAGTTCATTAATGAGGTGGAACTCGCTAATTTCAGTCTCAAATGGGGAAAGTTCACATGGTCTAATCGAAGAGATCGCCATATTTTTTGTCAGCTTGATCGATTTTTGGCTTCAGTGGATCGGATTGATAAATTTGGTGATAAAGTCGAATGGCTCAAGGGTGCAGCAGGTTCTGACCATCATGCGATTTTGTTTGCGAACTCGTCTATTGGTGGCAATACTCGCCTTTTTTCCTTTGATAACGGTTGGTTTGATCACCCAACCTTGGCAGAGGAGATGAAATCTTAGTGGAACAACTCAGTAGTCTCTGGCCACCCTGGCTACTGCTTATGGTGGAAACTTAAGGCGATCAGATGCAACCTTAAAAGTTGGAGGACTAAAGTTTGGGGTAAGACCAATTTATGTATTCAAAATATTTCTGCTTTAATTGCTAACATTAACACCGAGGAAGATATACGAGACCTGGCTGTCGATCAGAGGTCTTGTAGAGTGCAGCTGCATCAGGAGTGGGCAACATTAACCAAACGAGATGAGGAGTTTTGGAGGATCAGATCTTGGGTCAACTGGGCTTGTTATATGGATTAGAGGTCTAAATTTTTTCATAACTTGGCTAACATAAAGATCTTAGCATGGGGTAGGAGTTGGTAGTAGATGATGTCAGCATCAGAGAACTCATGATCTCTCATTTCAAGGAGTGTTTCTATGAAAAGGAGGTGTGGCGACCTTTCTTCTCAAGGATTACCTTTAAGTCAATCTCTCAACCTATGGCTACCTCCTTGGTTGAGAATTTCTCAGGGATGGAAATAAGAACGGCAATGCAAGAGCTCAAATCTGAAGTCTCTCCAAGTCTTGATAGTTTCTCAATGGGGTTCTACTTAAAAATGTGGGAGGTAATTAAAGTTGATTTTATGAAAGTTATTGAAAATTTTAACTCTAAAAATTTTCTGGATTGGCGGTTGAACACCACTATCATCTCGCTTATTTCGAAATGTGAGGGAATGCAAACAGTCAAGGATTTCAGACCTATCAGTATTTTGAATGGGGCATATAAGATCATTGCTAAGGTGTTGACTGGTAGATTGAAAAAAAGTTCTTAATTCAGTCATTTCTCCTTTTCAGAGTGCAACAGTCAGTGGAAGACAGGTGGTTGATAGTCCTTTGATTGCCAATGAAATTATTGATTCCAGGAAAAAATAAGGAGTTCCAGGGCTCGTTATCAAATTAGATTTTTTTTAAAGCCTTTGACAATGTTTCTTGGAGATATTTGGATTTGGTAATGGCTCGCATGGGGTTTGATTCCAAATGGATTCATTGGCTTCACACTTACAGATCTACTCACTGAAGATTAATGATCAGCTGCATGGGTTTTTCAATAGCTCTAAAAGCTTGCATCAAGGTGATCATCTGTCTCCTTTTCTCTTTACTTTAGTAGCAGAAGACCTAACTCAAATGATTCTTAAAGCGGTTGATGTTGGCCTCGTGAGAGGGTTCGCTGTCGCAGAGGGTAGTCTTCCTATTTCTATTCTTTAGTATGCAGATGATATTATCCTCTTTTGTGATGCCTCTGCTAATTAAGTTTGTTGCTCTAAAAAGAATTATGCTTTGGTTCGAAGTTATTTCAGATTTGAAAATCAACTTTATTAGTGGTGTTGCCTATTTGAGATGTCTCTCATTTGCAGCAGTTGGTGGGTTTATTTGGTTGTACAGCGGATCAGTTTCCTAGTTTTAAAAGTAAAGCTGTGTGGGATGAGACGATCGAAATGATGGAATCGAGACTAGCGTCTTGGAAACGTAAATTCCTCTCAAAAGCAGGCAGATTAGCTCTTGTTCAATCCACTTTAGCTTCTATCTCTGTGTTCATTCCGTCTCTTATCAAGGTTCTCTCTTCAATAACAGCCAAGATGGAATAAATCATGCGCGACTTCCTTTGGGGTTCCACTCAAAACTCTAGAAAGATGCATTTAGTCGGTTGGAAAAAAGTTGGTTGTCCCAAATCTCAAGGTGGATTGGGCATTCGCCAAGTGATCACTTTCAATTTTGCTTTCCTTTCTAAGTAGCTTTGGCGATTTGCAGAAGAAGATGGCAATTTATGGAGATCGTTCATCATTGATAAATATAGGCGCAATAGATGGGAGTTGGATAAGATAACTAAGTATTCTCCCTATGGGCTCTTTGTGGAAGTCCATATCTCGGTGCGCAAGTGTTTTTTACCCCCACACCTCTCTTCGATGTGGCAATGGTGATCTCATATCTTTCTGGCATGATTCTTGGTGTAACAACCAACCTCTAAATGATTTGTTTTCAATATTGATTATATTAACAACAAAAAACATGGGAGAGTTAGCAATTTCTAGTTTAATGGCGTTTTTTGGGATCTTTCCTTCCGAATACCCCTAAATACTGGAGAATTAGAGGAGGTCGCCAAATTAATGCATCTATTTGATTGTCAGATGCTTTCGGAGGGCCCTGATAGTTTGGTGTGGAAGAGTAAAGGTGTGAGCTTCTCAGTGAAAGAATTTTATGATATGTTGGCTGCCTCTCATTACGAGACTCATTCCAACCCCTTCATTTCCTCTCACAAGAATCTGGTTTGGGTGAAAAAAAAATTTCCTTAGATAAATTTCTTTAGGTGGTCAATGTTGCATGAGAGAATTTTGACTAAAGATAGGTTAAGGAAAAGAGGAATCCACACAGGAAGTCTTTGTGAGCTTTGTAATGAAATTGAAGAGACGCTGGATCATTTGATGCTTCACTGCAGATTCTTTAAATATATTTGGAGCAGTTTCTTGTCAGAATTTGGTTTGAGTTTGATGTTTCAAGGTTCCATTTTGGATTGGCTAAGTTGGTGGTCCCAACTAATCTTTTCCGGCGGGCGGAGTGGTTATGGCGTAGGGTTCCTCACGTTCTCATGTGGTGTGTGTGGAAAGAGAGAAATATGAAGGTTTTTTAAGGGCTTAACAGATCAGAGCATTCTATTTTTATCGAAATTAGGAAATTGTTATGGAGGATGGTTTCGGCTTGTAATTTGTTCAGGGACTTGGTTTTTGACACCTTCATGGTGTCTTGGCATTCCTTGATGTAGAAATGATTCTATTTGTCCTTTATTTTCTTTCTTATCTTTAATAAACATTTTCGTGTTTGGCCAAAATAATAGTGTCAAGAGTATTCATTGAAAATTAAGTTGGGGTCCATAAAGAAGTCGCTTTAGACTTTAATTAACAGTTTCAACAGTGTATTAAGATAGATAATAAAGACATAATTAAATGAACTATCTTTTTCTATATTAGATATTCTTTGCAGTTTTGCTAGGCGGTCATTTTTTTGTTAGGGTTGGGCATTTTTTTTACAATTTTACTCATTCTCTTTAAAATACAACTACAAACATCATTTATAGAATAGGTAAAATTGTCAAAAAGCTCAACCCTAACAAAAAAAAAGGCTGCCTAGCCCGTTGCCTATCTACTATATGGAAATAATATACTTCAATACGAAAAGCCTATAAAAAGTTTATTATTGTAATTCTGAATGAAAGTACATAACATATTATCTCTGAGGATCCTTTAAAACCTAACTTGCTTTGACGAAAAAAAAAAAAAAAGTGGTGAATCATTAATTCTCAATGATATTAATTGTCTTATAAGGAATAGATTGTAGTGCTGGAACATAAACCTTATTAAAACACAATATGTTGTATCCTACAAATATAACAATCTTACTTTCTAGCACCAACAACTAGATTACCTTTTTCTTTGATATCATGATTACATTGTATCCTAATCTTCTGGTTGAGATCATTGTATGAATATTGCATTTAGTAATTTCAACCCCTAAAGTTACAACAAAAAGGGAATTATCATTAGACAAATGATATTATTTTCTAGCACAGAAAAATTTGACCTTAAACTGATCTTCAAGGACATAATCTTAAGTCATATGTCTATGAAAACTCGCCAATCATAGTTAAGACATCAGCCCTTTTGCACTACCACGGAATTTCCTTCTTTGTCGATGCAAGGATTCTATGAGAATTAAGTAACAATAACCATAATCTCTCATCAAAACAATGGGGTTCGTAGGATTTGCTATGGATGAACCCACATGGTAGATGAACTCAGCTGGTTGATTTGCATGAGCTACTATTGTTGCTATCATGGCATTCACCACCATGTCCCCTGGAATCTGTTAAAATCATTAATGAAAAAACAGATTACAGTATTCAGGCCCAACAATATATGTAACATTCACAATCTCGATGAGCTTACCATGTCAAGAATGGACTCAGGATCGCCAAGGAAGCATGTCAATTTCCCTTTACTATAACTAACTTCAATTCTAAGTCCATCAATTGTAGTTCAGTTGATGACGTCCATTCTCTTTATGAGAGGTCGCGGGTTCGAGACTCACCAGTTAGAATTTTATAAGTTTTCATCCGATTATTAGGAGCATGTTTGCTCCGCCGTTGATAAGCCTTCGGGTATTGAATACAGCTGCTTAGATGGACTAGACCGGAGTGAAGCAAAAACGAGTCTTCATGCAAGGTGGAGGTGATGGACCAGAGCGAAAGCAAGTCTCTATGCGAAATGTGGAGGCGACGAGTATATTAAGTGACAATAATATTGTAGCCTTCGGGCCTAATTTGGTTAACCCTATAGGGTCAGTCATTTAGCCTTCAGACATAAATTAATAAATAAATAAAAAGGATCAATGGCCCAATTTAAAAAAAAAAAAAAAAAAAAAAAAAAAAAAAAAAAAAAAAAAAAAAAAAACTCCTAATCTATCAATTGTTCTGCCATAATCAAATAAAATGGTTTAATATAATGCCTTTGGTCCAGCAACGGATAGAGCCTGGAGTTTATGTTGCACCTAAAACTACAACAACTTGTTATGTCCCGAACTAGCAATATCATCTACCACAAATTTTACTAAATAACAGAATTATCTTAAAACACATATGTGCATAAAGTTATAATAAATATATAATAAAATGTTAGTATAATGACCGAATGCACGAATTACCTAACCCCTTCAACCCAACCTGAAAATGGTTCATTATAAGTGCTTGTGACAACCATAGGGTGTATGATAAGAAGCGGCAAATTCTATCTTTCATCCCCAATTAGCATTTCTCCCAGTGCCTTAGTAAAGACATAGGAATTTGGCCACCCATATAACCTTGCTCTGATTAACACAAATTAAAACAAGTTGATTAATCTCAATGAATTGTTTAGATGAATATCTTGAATAGACTTGTTACCTTTTGAAGCCAAATTCTTTCATGGCAAATCTTTCTACTTCTTTTGAAACTTTTTGTGCATGTAGTTCATCCAATTTCTCACTCTTTAGCTTTTTTTTTTTTTTTTTTTTTTAATATTTTACCACAAACAAATGCTGCAAAATAATTGAAAAGCTGCGGGACTTTACTCATTTTCTATAGCTAAAAAAAAATGAGTATTTAACAAGTTTTGTTACATTTTGATTTAAGTTCAGGGTACTAGTTCAGTTGATAGATTTGTGATGAATGGTATCAAAAGTTCAAAGTTGAAATGCCATCGAAAGCATTTAACGATTTTGAATTCCAATAAAAATCATGCTCACCATTAAAAAAAAACAGAGAGAGATCTACTAGTTGAACCTGAACTTAGTTTTCTCAATTAAAATATAGCTTATTTTAGGTATGATCTCCTTTGGGTAGTAGGAGGCATATAGCCAGCCACACAATTCTTCAACTACTACCAAATTGGATACTTAATGCAAAAAGTGTGTTATATTATTGGTGTCTGTGAGTGCGACCACACGACCTATTAAAATGAGTGTCGGGCTAAATTTCTATTGTTTGTGGGGTTCATAAAGTGTGCTACTAATGTTGTTAACCTTGATAGGAATATTTGGGGTCCAAGAAAATGAAATCTCACATCCTAGCTAATAAGAAGATTTAACTTCCAAATAAATTTTCTAGGTTAAAGCTTACCAGTGGAAGCATGAAGAAATATTTCTAGCTTCCTCGCACTTCTTGGCAAAAACCAAAACAAGTTTGGCACCCAAACCAAAAGAAACATCATATATATCTGCACTCAACCAACAAACTCAAGTCTTAAAAGAGCTTTGCTACAGAGCGAGGGAAAGGGGCGAGGGATAGGTGTAACCACCCATCCTCCTCGGGATGAGCGCATCGCGTTGGAGATGCGCGCGGGCGCTCATCCCGAGGAGGATGGGTGGTTACACCCATCCCTCGCTCCCTTTCCCTCGACCCCTCCCTCGACCCCTAGAATTTTCCGTCTTAAAAATACCTTTAGGTGTTTTCACTTTTGCAATTTATGACAAGTCAAATATGACAACGTCCTTTGATCAAATTTGGTGGTTGCAGCTGAATTAATTATCACATTTACTTCTCCCCACAAGTATTCTCTCACTTCAGAGCAATGAATCCCCAAGTCCTCTAAACTTGCATCTCCTGATACTGGTTTCACCTTATTTGAAATGAATGATTCAAAATCCCCACCATGTTTTTTCCCATAAAACTCTAAATATCTCTTTCCCTATCACCTGAAAAACACAATCACTGTAGGTATTTACTATCAAATTCCCCACCAAAAAAATGTATATTGTAAACCCTTCACAGGATTTCTGCAAGAGATCTAGTACAATTTGGTTTCCGTGTTTTTAATGCAAGTGAACAACACTTATTTACCACCCCTGTATTTTGTTGAGATTTAAAGTATATATATATATATAGTTTCCTAATTCCAATTTGGTATTTACTTTTGATTTCAAATACTAAGCTTGCATGTAGTTTACTACAATAACGTACAAATTTTGGTTTTGTGTTTAATTGGATTTGTACTTGGGTCTAAATCCTACTAAAAAAAATGTGCAGACACCACTTGATGTCCATGACTATTCCAGCATCTTTTGTAATAAAAACAACTATGTGCAGAGACCACACGATGTCCATGACTATTCCCCTTTCTTTCCTTTTTGTGGGACATTGCATCCGCTCACCCCACCTCCCGTGATGAGATGTTATCCCAATTTATTGTGGTGGTTATCCTATCCATTTGGTACTCTCGCAACAATATCATCTTTAGAAAATCACAGGTTTCAGCTCCACAACTCCTTTTTTCTGTCCAACATACTCACCACAAGAAATTTGGGCTTTGGTGACGAACGTTGTTGCTCACTAAAACATGTTTATTCGTCACCGTTCAGCAACGGTGACGAATTTTAGTCCTCACAGCGTTCCTCACATAAGGGGGCGTCAATGAAAGTATTAGGTGACGAATTCACAACTCGTCACAGAAAGTCCACTTATGTGGCGCACGGTTCCTCACATAAATAGCACCACCTATTTTTTGTGTAATGCACAATCTAAAATCAAAATAGTAAAATTTACATTCATAGAAAAATATTGGATTCTTTCATTGCATATGCAAAGTCACATAACTGAATACAATAATGACATCAAGTTACATCATTTTGATGTCCAAAAAATAACTAAGTCTACTCTAGTAACACTAAGCTCCTTAACTCATCAGCTATTCATACCCACACCTCCTTGAATCATTCTTCATCACCATCATGTTCACCAAGCTCATCAAAATAAGGATCGTTTGGATATACACTACTACCATTAGAACTGTTTGGATTGTAGCGGGAGGAAACACAGTTGGTACGACTTTGCGTTGTAGTTACCAAGAATAAAAATTTATTTTTTATAAAAATAAGCTAAAATTTATTTTTTCTAAGAATATAAAATTTATTTTTTCTAAGAATAAAAAGAAATTCTATGAATAAAAATTTATTCGACATTAACAAGTATAAGTGTTAGTAAAATTTATTTTTTTCTAAGAATAAGCTAAAAATGTAAAAGGAAAGTACAAATGTTATTTCAGAAAAAAAAAGGTAGGATCCAAGAAAAATACGATATCAAGTTAAAGAATAATTATATATCTAAACTCAAAATAATTAGTTATACTCTCACTTCAAGAAAGAAAAAAAAATGATAAAGACTTACAAGTATTTGACGGTGTTTCATATCAAGAACTTTAAATCAGACTCTGATTAAAGATGGTGTAGTCCATTTGCATTTGATTCAACTATTTAAAGAGTTCTAACTCTCTAGGAATTGTGATTTTGAAGGTGAAAGACACAACATTTGAAGCCATATACATGACTGTTGTTTCTCGTCTTGCAAGAAGATTAGATTGACATTATGATATAAGAAAGATCTCGCTTGTTACTAATTTCAGCAGATCTGATTCCCATTTCATGTACAACTAAAATCTATCTATAATCCAACCTGAAAATTCTGGGCCAATCTCAGGCATTAAGCTAAAGAAAGGAAAAAGTGGTTTGCCCAAGAGTGTGCGCGTGTGTGTGCATGTGTTGTCTTGTAATGTGAGTCAGTCAAATTAATACTTTTAGAAGCAAAATAATGCAATCCTGATTAACCTGGCATCAAAGGATACCAAGTAATGAGGCCAATTTAAAATGGATTTCATCGAGAACTACAAAAGAAATGATTCCTTACTGTGCAAAGAAGTCAAAGGGTCAAGGGAAGTGCACCTTCAACTCTTTAATCTTCTCGTGAAGACCCTCATTTGAGTGTTTAAGCTATCCCGTAATTGAGTAACCATACATAAAGCATCACTTAGAATAGCAGCCTTGTCTATTTTGGGTGGCCTTCCAGGCTCCAAGATGGAACCGAACTCCATAAACCAAATATGTAAAGTAAATCTGGAACTGAGCATGCCTTTCATTCAGCCTATCTCTTCACATTTTTTCTCTGCAAGCTTTGGATCCAGTTGCACTTGACGTTTCACACCTTCCCCCGTCGCACAATTTGAATAAATTATGACACAACAAAGACATAGCGCAAGGGATTATCAGCATCCAGAAACCCTTTAAGTTTAATGATTAGTGTGATTTAAAAAGCATTGCAATGAAAATGTCTTACCAGAAATATGAGTCCCATAAAGATATATGATATCAAATGGGAAAGTATACATATCTTTTACAATATTATCAACGAGAATGAAGGAACTATGTACCGCTTTCGTGAGCCTGTTTCTTTCAGCCCATCTGAATCCCCATGGGAACCATCAATATCCACACTGAAAATAGACAACAAAAGGAAAGATGAATACTCCTGGAATCCTCAAGGAATTGTAAAATCTAAGCCAAAGAATTTAATCAGAAAAAGAAACAAAATATTTTTTTACATGCAGGAATCATGGAAAATGGCTGGAATCACTAAAAACCAAACTGTCATCAATGGTTAATTTTTATTTGTTTATTTAGTTAGTTAATTTTTTATTTATGTAACAACGACAAAAAGACACGGGTATCTGTATCTGTATCCAACACAGACACAACGACCAAACACAGACACAACGACAAAAAGACACGGGTATCTGTATCCAACACAGACACAAGTTCACATCAGCCAAAAACACATAAAATGAAAAGGTTAATGATCAAAGTAGGGAGTTTTCAATATGAGTATCCATGAGTGTCGACACAAATATCCAACAAGATACGTGTGGACACTTTTCTTTCTTAATTCTTCTTTTATTTTATTTTATTTTTTTGGTATAAATAGAGTACCCTTGTTACATAGTTTGTTATCTATAAAACATTCCTCAAGTAGTAAAGGGCCAAAGAGCAATACAAATTAGGGAGGAGCTAAGAAGACAAAAGAGAAAAAATAAGCTTAGCAATACAACAGGGTAATAACTTCTCTATCTTTCCCTGTAGTTCTTCCTCATTTTATCAGTGAT
Source organism: Berberis vulgaris (assembly GCA_963556465.1). Taxonomy (NCBI): domain Eukaryota; kingdom Viridiplantae; phylum Streptophyta; class Magnoliopsida; order Ranunculales; family Berberidaceae; genus Berberis; species Berberis vulgaris. Next base: position 8,085,258 of record OY747133.1, read on the forward strand.
GGAAAACTCATATAGAAATATGTGAAATATTGGTAGTCCTCTCAACTTACAAATCAAAACATGGGGTCATATTACTCTAAACAATATGTTGGAGCACACAAATGAAAAGAGATCACCTACATCAACATTCACAATACAAATTAACAGCCAGATTTCTTCCACAGTTCTTGTGATTTCAAATTCAGTTATGCTTTCATCCTATTCAAATTGTACCCATTGACTCATTGATCGACCATAACAATGTTTTGAGAGTGGGGCTGTGAAGAGCATGCCTGACACATTTTGTTGTTTGCCAACTGCTAACAACTATAGATAGACATAATCATGTAAAAGTAATGCAAATCATCTTATTTGCCACTTGACATCCTGCTAGGTGTTACTAATCGTCACAAACCTGAAGAACCTAAGACTAGTGGGTTACTAATTGTCACAAACCTGAAGAACCTAAAACTAGTATACTGCGTAGGCATAGTGAATAGAAAAATGCCAAAAAATATTAAAGAAGCAATTAATAAATGCATACCAAACAAAACGGAAAGGAAGGATGAGAAATACAAGAAACCACAATCTAAGTTAAAGTAAAAATTTACAATCCTGAAACATCATCTATCACAGCTTAACAGAAACAAATGCTACCAAATTCTTAAAAACTCAATAGAAAAATCTTATCCCCTCTGCTTCATTTATATTTGATGTTCTAATAAAAAGATAAAAATGACCATTTGCTAGCAATACCAACTGCCCCTTTTCTTCACAGATCCATCCACCAAAATGCTAATTTCTGAAACAGTATCCAACGATGCACTGAACAACCCACAAGAAAGACAAGAGGCCGGACTCAAATCACCTTATTACTCACTAAAACAAGAATTACTGCAAAATATATTTCCTGAATACATCATTTTCAAGCATTTCAATTTAAGCTATATCTACACAATGTGGCCTCCCTGAGTATTATTTGTTTCCTATCGTTTAACATGAGTTTTTAACAAACACTTGTTTACACACCAAGCTCGAGAAATTAAAGTGAGTATATCAAAATGAGCCCAAGCCACTACTCTATGTCCCAAAGCCACCACCACCTGTGGTTCCTACACCTCCAACAGTAAAGCCACCCAGTGTAACACCACCTCCCAATGAAGCACCATGCCCTCCACCACCACCTCCAAAAGTACAAGAAACATGCCTGATTGACACACTCAAGCTTGGAGCATGTGTAGAATTGTTGGGTAGTTTAGTGCACATTGGAATAGGTAGTAAATCTAAGGATACATGTCCGGTGCTCCAAGGACTTGTTGACTTAGATGCTGCACTTTGTCTATGTAACACTATCAAAGCTAAGCTTCTGAACCTCAATATCATCATACCCATTGTGGTTGAGGTCCTCATAGACTGTGGGAAGCACCCACCACATGGTTCCAATGTCCTGCATAATTAATTAAGCTATCAAACAGCCTTGTAGGCCTTTGAGAAAGACTTTTGTAATAGAGAATAATGTTTTGAAGGGAATTAGAGAGTGTGTTAAGGGATCAAATGTTAATGCTTGTTTTTGCTTCCATGTACCTTCAATATATTATATGAAATCCAACCCCTCCCAGTGTACTTGGGCAAAGTGAAGCAATGCAGTTCTATTAAGAGGCTAGAGATGTACCTAGCAAACAACATGTAATCGATAAATGATGGAAATAGTTGACTCGCCCAAATCCAAGCATAGGAAAAAAAAACACATTTATTTGAAGTCCTCAATCACACAACAATGGAACCTACATAATGAGTAAGTTAGTGTTAGGAACCCAGCTCCAGTAGGTTACCCTGTTAGTAACAAGTCCTATTTTAGTAAGAAGTCATGTTTAGGTAAGTCTTAGGTGAAAGTCCTAATTTAGTTAAACTTCTATATTAAGATGAGTTTGGTTAGGAAACTAGGTCGTAGAATTCTCCATAAAGTCTATCAATTGTAATCAGAAGTTTCATCAATCAAATAACTTTTCTAAACTTTGGTGGCTAATTTCCAATCAAAAGATCAATAGGTGGTTCGATCTCCAATCAAAAGATCGATTATATTAGCTTCCGGTATCGGATCCTATCAGTTAGATTAACATATCCGCTTATTAGGATTTACAAAAGATCAGCAACAACAATACAGAAAAATCATCAGTTTATCAGAAATCAAGTCATTCTCACTTCAACAATTAACATAGTCAAGTTGGATGTATCAACCAAATAGAAACAGAGAAATGAACTCGAATATGTAAACTAACATGAAAAAAACTCTCGATCTGATCAAACAACAAAAATTCAAGACGAAAAGTTGAATGAATCAACGCACCTGTTTTGTTTCCTCTTCTTCGTCAAATAGGAGGAGGAGGATCGCCTCCTAGAAGCCCTCTTGCAGTCCCAGTAGAGCAGAAGAGATCGTGAACCAGTTTGGCTTTCTTTCTTCATCGAATAGGAGGAGAAGGATCGCCTCCTAGAATCCCTCTTGCAGTCCCAGTGAAGAAGAGGAGAGGTCGCCCCTGCTGTAGTTGCAGCCCCAGGGAAGAAGATCTTGATGTGGCTTTAGGTATTTTTTCAAAGTGTTTTGTGTTTAAGAGGAAGATGGATGGGAAAAATTCTGTTTCCGTGCTATTGGATTTTTTTATTTCCTCACTTGGGTTGGGCTTCGGATGAAACGTGACGAGGTATTAATTTTTCTCGCCAAATCAACTTCATTTAAGCGCCAATTTTCTCTCTCTTGTTATGTGATGATTGCGAATTATTTATACGAGGAATTGGGAACCAAAATTTTATTTAAAGTTTTATGTGACGAATCAAAAATATTTATCATGTAAACTCGAAATCAGTGACAATTTTAGAAGCATCACATATAATTTTGCCATCTAATGCCAGATTTCTTGTAGTGACTTGAAATCAGTGAAAAAAACAATGGTTTGAAACACCTAAGTCTGCAACTTCCTCTCTGGACATTGTCTCTTTACATTAAGTCCTCGACACGGTAACCAATGCTCCTTGGCCTCTTCATCACCTTTTGGCATCCTCTTCTAGTTCAAACAGCCAATCCTCCCAACTTTCAGTCATTCATCAATAGCTCATTGCCATCGAACACTATCACCTCAACTCCACGTCCAGAATCCCTTACCCTATCTTTCTTGAGCTTGACCAGGATGTGATTATTGTGACTTACGATATCAGCTTTTTTTCTTCTTCTTATCAGGGTGTTTTGGAAGTTTGTGCGGTTGATATTCAGGGTAGGGTTTGTGCATTGATGGCGCAGAAAATCCATGGGAAGATCTAACTATGATAGTACAATGGCAGAGTGTCTTATTGTTGAAGTACTATCCTTTTAATTCAGGCTAAGCAGTGGAAGTCTGATCTTTTGCTTGGAAACTCAAGTGTTCTTTACTCCATTTTGCATTCTAGTGTTGAAGACGAAGACTCTAATATCCACTGGTTTTTGAAGCCTATTACATGTAATATTAAGACACTGTTTTCTTTTCTTTCGCATTGGTTTTGTAATATTAAGACAAAGAAGTTCATGACCTGGCCACTGATGCCGGAACTTCTTGTCTTTCTGTTTAAGTTTTAATTATGGTAATATTTTAACCAAAAAATAAGATTATGTATATTTATTGATATATTGTCAAGAAAGTTGTCATTCCCCATGGACATTTTCCACTCTTTCAACACTCATTTATTGATTAAATTTGGTTGATTGTGACAATTTTAGATTTGCATGAAGCATTTTTTAGGTTTTTTTTCCCCAACATAATCTCCTTTTGAATCTATATATTGTGTTTGAGGAAACCTCTATATATTTTTGTTCATTATTCTTTAGGAAATTTAGGTCTTAATGTGAAATATAGCATACTGTGGTTTAAGTGTACCATATTTAGAAAAGAGTTTATATATGATGGATGGTACAAAGAAATTCAGACTGTACTCTATTGTAAAGTAATTAATAATAAAGTGTGACATCAACTTCTTGCGAGTTAATTATACGTTGCTACTTGAAATATAAAAATGCCTGAAATGCATACAATATAACAAACACATTTAACACGTGAAAACCCAGTCAATATTTGTTTTTAATTTCCTATACCTCAATTTTAGGCGGTCAGACTTTATAGCCATTTTTTAATTAGGTTTTGGACTTTGTATACTTCTACCCCTTTTATAGATAATGTTTGTAGATGTATTTTAAATAGAATGGGTAAAAGTATAAAAATGTCCAAACCTGGTAAAAAAATGGCTTTAAAGTCTGACTGCCTAGACAAACTCTTTCCTATATGTTCGTAGTTGATGAACTGGTATGATTTGTCCAACATTGTACCACTATTTAATGTGTTTAATGATAGTCCTATCGTCGTCATACATAATTCAATGCCAGTTAGTTTTTTTTTTTTTTCAATTTCAGTTAGCTAATTTATTTATTTTCATGGTAAAATGTCAGGCGGTAGAGATGGCTCTTGTTTTGATTCAAGTACACCACTGGCGCACTTGCCTTTTTTTAGAGGACTCTGGGATTCTTCATACCAAGAGGATCAGAACCAAAAAAACATAGCCATGTATTAGATGTGATGCCCTTTTAATTTGAATATTTGCAGACTTTTAGCGCAGCACAAACAATGGTTATATAAATTTATTATATGGAACTTAATGTTGAGGCACATGCTTTAGCTACCATTGCTGGACATCTGGTATGTAACCGTATTAATTAATATTATTGATCTGAGACCTTTTAACAAAAAAAAAAAAAAACATTTTATTATCTAAACTATATATACTTGCTCCTAATAACTTTTTACACATTTGAATGTTTCAAAATTTACATTTCTTTATCAATTTTATGATTGAATGTTGAAATTTTAATCCTTCCATACTATAATAAAAAAGCGCTAATGTAATATACATATAACATACATAAAGAGCATAAAACACACAAATTTGATCTTCCTTATGGCCCCATTAATCGACACTTCAATTTTTTCTATGCCTTGAGAAGGAAGGCATCAAATTTTTTTGAAAGCTCTGCAAACATATCCAAATATGCCTTCAAATTGGGAACACTCTCACCTGCCTTTTCATGTTCCAGAGTCCATTTCACTGAGCTCCCATTTCCTTTCGCATTTACAACAATCTTCATTACAACATTCAGCGGCTCTCCTTCTATAACGTGAAATGTTAGCGACCTACTCCTCTCATCTACCGCCACGATTTTATCTTTTGCAGTCATAACGCTTCCGCTACCTGTAATCAATTTGCTAAAGCTTTCAAAATTTATGAAAATCTTTTAAGAAAAAAACAAAAACAAAAACTATATATCTGCATGTTATCATCATATATATATACATACCTGGAAGGACATATTTCCATTGCCTCACAGTACCAACACTTTTTCCATCTCCTTCGACTATGTCAACACTCTTACACATCTCGGGGTAAATTTGGGAGGTTTGGTTCAAGTTATTTTTTAACATGCCATAATATTTGTCTGCATGGCACTTCAACCCAACCTCTACCTCCATCTTATGAATTTGAGCCATTTTTATTTCAAATTAATGTAAGATATGCAAGGGCAATGCAAGAGAAAAGAAATAAATATAACTTGTTCATGAGAGTTGAGAGATGAAAGGATAAGCAACCAGAGGTTCATACAACACCCAAGTTGCTTAATTGAATTATTGAGGACCCCTAGCTAGATTTTGGTTTTTTGAAACTTGAGAGCTGCTTAATACGCTAAGCTTTTGGCGACATTTTGTTCCTTTCCATATTTTTTAATAGCTTCTCGCCCGCAAATATCTATTTGTATATATATATATATATATATATATGTTATTTTCCCATCCACTGAAATACAACTTTATAAACATTATCGGATAATTCACTTGTCCATGGCTTTTACCTTGCATGTTGAAATGTTAATTGTTTATGTAGTTAGAAATTTTAGAATTGCGAGAAACTTCATTAAAGCTCAACTGATGATTATAAAGTAGATGTCCCAGAACCAACATAATGTGTGTTTTGACTTGCAAGTTTTGAAACATAGCTAAGTTTTGGTATTAGTGATCATTTTCAGAGAATTATGGAGCTATTCCAAATTATGTAGGTAAAATTAATCCATTTGATCTTTCTTACATGATCAAAGAGGTGGTGAGAACTGATAATGAACACATAACTTTTTTTTAAAAGGCCCGACCCAACTTAACCGTGCTCGGCCTGAAATATGTAATGTGATCAATCATTTGAGGCATTCTAGCTCATAAAACGGCAATTTTGAGCTTCCCATCCTCAAGACGGATTCAAGTCATTGGTTACTATTGAATTGAGAAAACAATAGGCTTTAGAACCTTGCAAAGAACCTTGTAAAGAGTCATTGGTTATATTCTCGGAGAGATCTATGAAGGAATTTGTGGATACCATTCCGGAGAAAGGAAATTGACCCAAAAAGCCCTCACCTTAGGGTATTATTAGTCTCTAAGATGCAACAAGAGGCTAAAGATCTGATCCTAAAATGTGATAAATGTCAGAGGTACGCCCAGTACACGCATATGCCTGCACAGAACCTAGTCCCAATGACCAGTATATAGCCCTTCGCACAGTGGGGAACGAACATCGTACTCCCCACATCTGAGAAAATACATTTTTCTGGCACTTGTATATGTGGCGGTATCTATTCGCCACTGCAATGATTTTCTTGCAAATGTAGTGTTAATCTCCACTAGAAATAAATTTTATTTGGCACTTATCATCCGCCATAAATGAGATGTTGGTAGTGATTTAAGTTCAGGGTGCCAAATGTGTGATGGCTCAGTGGTTGAGCAGTGGCGGGTATCACTAGGTCACGGGTCGATCCCAACCGGCGGCATCTGGGGTGGAAGAGGTTAAGGGATAAAAAAAAAAAAATATATATATATATATATATATATATATATATATATATATATATATATATATATATATATATATATATATATATATATATAAAATTTAAGTTCAGGGTTCAAACTCTATTGGATGCATTTCACAATTTTGGGTTCCAATAAAAATCATGCTCACCCTTATAACAAATAACTAAAAAAAAAAACCTATGTTGAGATATATCATCTAAACTATATAATGCAAGTTCCCCATAGGAATAGTGAATGTGTGCATTTGTCCTGATTTTTGAAATGCCCTCTCAACTCTATCGTATTTACAAGAAAAATCAATAGTTAGGTGAATAGTAGCCAGAGGTATTTTTGTCATTTTAAATTATACATATGTACCATTTTACCCTCCCAAATTCAGCTTATTTACGATAAAAAGCTCTCTCCTCTCAAATAATGTTAATTATACATAAGCCCCTAACATCATTTATTTAAAGCCATTTATTATTTGAAAACTATACATAGGCCCTTATAATTATTTTGTTTAGAATTTCAATAATAATTTGTACTTATTTATCATTGAAATGTTGTAATAAAATAAAAAGTATTGAATATTTGCGCACATAGAGCGCGTGGGCACCCTAGTGTTACATAACTTGGGGCACCTCAACAATTTTCACAAAACTTGTCAGAAAAAACGTGTTAGATTAGAATTATTGAAAGAAATTATAAAAATGCTAGAAAACCAGGTTTTACAACCATGTTTAATTTGCAACCAGGGTGACGTGGCGTGATCTTGAAAGAATGATGAAATTTCCAAAAAAATTATGTGTAACTTGAGGTTGTAAAAATCCTCCTCTAATGATGCCACATCATCATGGTTGCAAAACCTAATTTCCTAGCCTCACTCAAGAAATTAACTTGGTTGTAAGACTACAAGGATGATTGTGATGGGCATCCCACATGACCAACCAAGAAAGAGGAGTTCCCAATTCATAGGGTTGTGCATGTAATGTGGTGTTGTTCATGGAATTGGCCCCCTTTAAAATTTACATTTATTTTTCAATTTTATGATTGAATGTTGAAATTTGATCCTTCCAGACTATAGTAAAAAACAGTCGTGTAATATACATCTAATCTAAACACTTATAACGACAACTGTCCCATATGATCAGGGGAGAAATAGTCCAAAATGTCATCAACCTAATTTTCGGTTGCTCAAATGCCATCAACCTAATTTTTGGTTATCCAAAATGCTCATCTTTATCATATTTACTAGAAAAAACAAAAAAGTGGTTAAAAAGTGAAAAAGGTGTTTATGTCGTTCAAATGTAAACACTATTACTCAATTTTACCATTTTATCCGCTCAAATTTGAACTATTTGCAATTAAAATCAGCCCCCTATAAACATTCATTAATTATACCTAACCCCCTAATATACTTATTTGAAATCCTCTAATTATTTATAAATTGTAAAAAGACCGGCCTTACATCTAACTTTGAATTTCCCATTTTGCCGTTCATATTTTATATTTTACAATAAAAATTAGCTCATCTAAAACGTTGATTAATTATACCTATGTTTTTAACATAATTTATTTAAAGCCCCTTATTTATTTATAAACTATACATAGAGCCTTAAAATTATATATAATTATTTTATTTAGAAACTTAATAATATTTTTTTTCTTATTATTGAATAGTGAATTGTCTTCAACCTGATTTTAGGATTGCCCAAAATGCCCTTCTAATTCTATCGTATTTACAAGAAAAACAGTAACAAGGTGGACAGTGAGTAGGAGTAATTTTGTAATTTTAATGAAAAACTACTACACATGTAATCAACCTGATATTCATGTTGCCCAAAATGCCCTCTCAAATTAAATTTATTTACATTTAAATCACACCTCCCAAACATTATATAATTATACATAAGTCCTAATGTAACTTATTTTAAGTTCTTCAACTACATATAAACTATAAATAGACCCTTATATTATTTTAAGCATCCTATATCATTCATGAATTTAATTTCCTTTTTTTATTGCATTTTGGAGAAACTTAAAACTTAATATATTGATTTAATCCATTTAATATCTAAGGGTGTGTAAATAGCATATGTAGCACACACAAAATTAAATTCAAAATAGTTTTGTTAAACCAATATTCAAAATCAACAGTCTAATTTTTATAAATTGATAATTAATATCACTGCACAATTCACTTGATAAAAATAAATAAATAATAATAATAAATCACACACCTGGCGCATATTCAAATTATGCAATACACAAAATTTAATAGTAGCACTATTTCATTTTGTGTTAATCAATAACTTTTGCACGTAGATTCAATGCAATTTGTTGAAGAATAGAAAGAGTTTATATTTAATTAATCATGAAAATAAATAATTTTATACACGCGTAGCGGACACTTGCAACTGGTACAACATACATAAAGAGCATAAAAACACAAATTTGATCTTCCTTATAGCACCTTATGCCTTAAGAAGGAAGGCATCCAATTTCTTTGAAACCTCTGCTGCCAGATCCAAATATGGCTTCAAACTGGGAACACTGTCGTCTCTTGCCTTTTCATATTCCAGAGTCCATTTCACTGAACTCCCATTTCCCTTCGCATTCACAACAATCTTCACTACAACATTCAGCAGCTCTCCTTCTATAAGGCGCAATGTTAGCGACCTACTCCTATCATCTACCGCCACGATTTTATCTTTTGTAGTCATAACGCTTCCGCTACCTGTAATCAATTTGCTAAAGCTTTCAATATTGATAAAAATCTTTTAAGAAAAAAAAAAAAAAAAACTATATATCTGCATGTTATCATCATATATATACCTGGAAGGACATATTTCCATTGCCTCACAGTACCAACACTTTTTCCATCTCCTTCGACTATGTCAACACTCTTAATCATCTCGGGGTAAATTTGGGAGGTTTGGTTCAAGTTATTTTTTAACATGCCATAATATTTGTCTGCATGGCACTTCAACCCAACCTCTACCTCCATCTTATGAATTTGAGCCATTTTTATTTCAAATTAATGTAAGATATGCAAGGGCAATGCAAGAGAAAACAAGTATTTATAACTTGTTCATGAGAGTTAAGAGATGAAAGGATAAGCAACCAGAGGTTCATGCAACACCCAAGTTGCTTAATTGAATTATTGAGGTCCCCTAGCTAGATTTTGGTTTTTGGTGAAACTTGAGAGCTGCTTAATACGCTAAGCTTTTGGCGACATTTTGTTCCTTTCCATATTTGTTAATAGCACCTCGCCCACAAATATCTATTTGTAGGGTACGGTGACTGATATATGTGTGTGTGTAGTCTTTTCCCAACCGCTGAAATACGACTTTATCAACATTATCAGAGTCACTTGTCCATGGGCTTTTAGCTTGCATGTTGAACTGTTAATTGTTTATGTAGTTTGCGAGAAACTTCAATAAAGATCAACTGATGATTATAAAGTAGTAGTTGTCCCAAAACCAATATAATGTGTGCTCTGACTTACAAGTTTTGAAACATAGCTAAGTTTTGGTATCAGTGATCATTTTCAAATATTTATATAGATATTCCAAATCATGTAGGTAAAATCCATTTGTTTCACATTTGGTTAAGGGATGGTTTCATAAGGAGATTAAAATACCATGGGCTCTTGAAAACATATGGAGTAGCATAAAGAGGGCTAGGGAGATCCAATGCATTCATGTTTTTCAGGAGACAAATGCGGTTGCGGATTCACTAGCAAGCAAGGCTCAGAAGGAAAAAAAGCTCTAGAGTTTATGATTCACAAAATCTGCCAGCTAGAACTAAGGGACTGGTCAGGCTAGATCGAGTGAAAACAACCTATCTTCGGGTGAGTTGAGCTGTATGGGTACTTCACAGTGTGTCGGATTGGATTAGGGCGAGGAAGCTTTTTGAATGTCTTGTTGATCAAAAAAAAAAAAAAAAAGCTCCAGAAGTCCTATCGAGAAAGGAATACGATGGAAAGGTGATACATGCTACCAGACATTATTTTCTGATGTGATGATTTACTAATCAGTACTGTAACACTTGAGATTGCATATGATGTACTGGTCCCGTGGGGTTACTCTGTATGTGATGTTGGTAGGGGCTTATCCATTTGAAGATCCTGATGATCCAAGGAACTTTAGAAAAACAATTGGGCGGATACTAAGTGTCCACTAATTGATTTCAGACTATGTGTGAGTATCCATGGAGTGCAAACAACCTTTAACACAGATATTTGTGTCCAACCTTAATAAGCGTCAGGATTTAGATGATCCATCCCAAAGCATTGAAGATATATTGGCAATACTACAAGGGGGATCCATGCTTTGGAATTGACCCCTTAGTTTTTAAAAAAAATCCACTGAAGTAGTCATATTTTCTATATTGCCCCCTTTTAAAAATTGAGGTTCCCCCTCCTTCACAAAGACAACTTTCACTACAACATCTCCTTCTCGATCCCTCCCCTTCCCCACATTGTCTTACCTTTCCGTTCTCCACCTTTGTGATTTCAGTTCGCTAGTCCGCCACCGTCTAACCCCCTCTCTTCCTCTCTCCGTGTCTTTGATTTTAATTCCCACATGACAACCCACCGCCTTATCTCTGATGGAGAGACGAAAGAAGCTCAAATCTATGAAGCTCTGTGTACTTCTAGGGTTTCTATTCAACTTCATCGATCATCTCGGTGAAGGTGTGTGATCTTACAGGTACTCCCTCTCTCTCTTGTTGTCTTCAATATTTCAGTGTTTGAAGTATGGGTTCGACTTTTTTGGGCGTGTTTCAACTGATTTTTGGTTCAATTGGAAGTGTCTACTTCACAAACCCATCAAAACCAAGAACGAGTTGATGAAACAAAAATAATGAAATTTTGTTGCTTTACTGTTAGATTTATTCTAAATTTAGAGTTTCTGATAATTTGGAACAATGGGGTTGTGAGTTGTTTATTTAAGATTGAAACTTTAGTTCTCTTTGATACAAATAAGGAGCAGCCACATTGCAATAGTGTTGATTTTGTATGCCCATTGAAGTTATTTTGATTACTTTATCTTGGAAGTGCAGGTGCGGGGATTATATACAATAGGCTGACATCGACAGCCACTTAGTGAAGGAATTAAGCTTTGTGTATTTGAGTTGAAAAGAGGACAACATGAAAGGGAGGAGCTTGAGAAGATATTGTTTTCCTACCGTGTTGATAGCTTAGAAGACCTTGCAAAAAGAGAGAACCCTTATAAGAAGAGAATGAAGTCATGCACCTATGCTGGAGTTGATGCAAATACTAACAAATGATTATTTTCTCTTTAAAAGACCATATCAATCAATGCTTCTTTAAAGAGATCATATTTTTAGAACAATTTCAAGTAAAATTTTCTCATTGGAATATTTGCTATGGTTGTTTAAGTGTTGATGACACAAAGTAATACTTTTGTACTAATTTTCACTGCTTTGTGTACTAATTTTCATTTCATTGTTATAGTTGCGATTCTCAAATTTAGTATTTGTTTGATGTTTAACAATAATAATTTGAAGAGTGGATTAATCACAAAAACAAAGTCTGGACTTCTGGATTGGCTATTCTCTCAAGTTCTTGGTATTGTTTAAGGTTTATTCTCTTTTATGTGTTATTTTATGTTTTAATCATATTTATCTATTTATTTTAAGAATTAAATTATCTATGATTTTTTTTTTTGCTCCCCTTTGTTTGCAATTCTGGGTCCGTCTTTGATACTACAAAATGCAAGAAAGCCTCTTGAAGGACTAAAGCTTGGCGGTAACATGGATTTTGATGACATGGATGCTGATATAGACCTTGACATTGAGATCAAGCGGTGATTTTGAATGGGCACTATGAACAAAATTCCATGACAAAGATCATAACTAGATTGCAAGGAGATGCGGTTATCGAAAGGGTGTTATTTATGTAAAAGGACAAGGTTGCAGCTTGTGCTAAGCACTTTTTGGGTGATGGTGGCACAATCAACAGTATTAACGAAAATATCACCATGACTACGCATATTTGATAGAATTAGAATTTGGCATTTGAGGATTTCAATTCTTCTTTCCTTTATGATGATTCGACTATCGATGCACAGAGCCAGAGACTGATAGAGGGACGATCGATGGGGATCGATGCAAAGAGAGATCGAGGGAGATAGGCGAGTGTATGATTGATCGATCTGCTGCTACTGCCTGTGAAATCAAAATCAAAGGTATGTTCTTCCTGGCAAACCCTTCGATTTCTTCTTCTTCCCTATCCCCCATCTGAATCATGGTGCTTGAACCTGAAGATATTGATATCAACAACGAGAAGAACCCTTGCCCTCTCGAACCCTCGCCCTTTTGATGAAGACGATATCGCTCTCCTCAAAACCTATGTATCTACTACTCTTCTCTCTCCCCCTTTTTTTGTTTTAGGGTTTATTTTTCGTCATCTGTCTCTAGGGTTTCTGATTCACTTAAATTTGGTTTGTTTTTCAGGGACTGGGACCTTACTCTAACATTAAATGATCCTCATTCGATCGAAACTGCCAAAATGTACTCACCCATCAAACAAGGAAAGTAGGGATCCAGCTTGAAAACCACATTCTATTTCCTTCCATTTTCAAGGCTTACACCAACCTTCAAACCTTCAAGGAAGGAACTTCTATTCGCACTTCTATGACAAAGCGAGGTTTGGATTCCTTCACTTCTGTAAATAATTTTGTTATCGATTTCTACATAAAATGTGGGACCTTGATTTGTGCTATGAATGTTTTTAATTCAATGGGTGTCAAAGGACTCTGTTGCATGCAATGTAGTGATCCATGGGTGTCTTGATAGAGGTGAGTTTGAAGAGGGTTTGAGCTTGTTTGTGCAAGCAAGGAGTGTTGGGTTCGAACCCAATGAGTCAACTTTAGTTCTTGTACTTTAGGCTTGTTGAGGTTATAACACTGCCCATGTAGGTTTTGTCATCTATGGTTCGTTATTCGAAGTGGGTTTATCAATCTGGTTTCATTCCAGAACTCACTGCTTAGCTTGTATGCTGAATTTGAAGACTTGGTGTCTATAAAAAATTTGTTTGATGAAATGCTTGAGAGAGATGTGATATCACGGAGTGCTGTAATTGGGGCATATGTGAAGGGTGGGGAGGGTCGGGTTGTGTTTCAGTTGTTTCGGGTGATGTTTTATGTGAGCTGGGTTTAACCTGATGACCTTACTTTGGTTAGCATTCTTAAAGCGTGTGCGAACTTGAGAGAAATTTATTCGGGAAGGTTAGTTCATGGCAAATTTCTAACTGGCTTGGCTTACCTTTAAGGACTGCAAAAGCTTCGTGTCTTGAATCCCAGTTGGAAGTATCACGGTGACTGACTGAAAATACACGTTCATTGATGATTGTCTGTGTATTGGGGTCGATAAGAGTTGTTGTAACTGCTGTATAAGATTCAACTGCTATAAACAATTCAAATAAATAGTTAGGAACGAAAATACCAATTTGTTCTTGGGTTGAGTCGCGGACTAGGTCGCTCTCTTTAAGACGTTTCGCGGCTCTGCCCAAGATTGTGCAAGCAGTGTACTAGCCCCGCCGTCCCCAGGATAAAACAACCCAGAATCTTCTCTGTCTCGTTCAATCAATTGCACATTTGATGAACGGAATACTATCACCCTTAAACACTTGTTTTTTGCTCGGAATCATCAATACATTGTAAATAAATAAACAACACGAAAATTTCTTCTTTGATAGAAATGCTAAACAAAAACAAAACTAATTACAGAACGAAATCTCTTATTGCAAAATGAAAGAACTCTTGTTTTGTTTTGTTTTTCTCTTCTTTTCTTTCTTCATCCTTCTTCATTCTTTCTAAACTCTAAGATGTGCTATATTTATAGGGAAAATAAAGTTCGTTCAAAACACAAAAATCGGCTAGATTCATTTGCATAACAAAACGTGGAATTAAATTGCATTTAAGAAGAAAACGTTCGGTATGCATTTAAAAAACGTGGAGCAATAAATCCGGAAAGGAAGCCGTCTAGATACATAGACATAATCCTGTCTAGATTCATTCCTTCTTCATAAATTCAAAATTTATTTTCAATTAAATAAATTTGTAGCAAAAAGAATGGGTTGCTCTCTTAATGACCCGGACGGACGGCGGCGGCGGCGGGCGCGAGAGTCTATCTCTCCCCTCCTCATAAAAGAGTGGTACCCCCAAGGGGTCCAAGCCCAAGTCCTAACTATCTCCTTATAAACTCGACCACAAAGAGTTGTATAATAGATATGGGACTAAATTTTAGAGAGTGATCCATAGATCAAAATAGGAGAGAGGTCCAGGGTTCAAAACCTGTTAAACACCCATTTTCTTTTATTTTAAAAAGCCATATTTCCAACAATCCCCCACTTGGATTTTTAAAACAATTTTCAACAATCCCCCACTTGGATTTAAAAAACAATTTTCATCGAGCAATCTAAAAATATAAGATTGTGCATAAACAAAAGTGTCTTTCGACTTGAACTCTTGCGTAGTGTTCATGCTTTAGATTATGCTAGAGTAACTCGTAGTTTTGAACTCTATCTCTAATAGACATTACACGCACAACCTTACCAGGGTGAAGTCTAAAAAGCCCGTGCGTTACGGCCATGCACGTATATCCCAGTATAGTGAAGGCTCTAGAAATTTTGCCCACAAATTCCATAGGAAGCGGCTAAACTTCCACAATCACTTAGGTGAGTCTATCAAGAGTACTCCTGTAGCTAGGTACTCCACTCCACATAGAGTATAGATCTCATTAAGAGTTTTTTAACTCATCCTATAATCGCTTCAGGAATTCATGCTTTAATCTAGGAATGAGATTGCTATTATGTCAGCATGATTCACATCATATCATTCACGACTTGTTATTACCCATTGAACCTATTTCTTGGGATCTCCAGTCTATAGGTTGGGTTACCGTCATGAATAACTCATCAATCTAAGGGCTTTAGTCCCATTCCTTTCGAGGTTTTGAAAACCTTCTCTCTAGCTAATCCTTTCGTCAAAGGATTAGCCAAGTTCGCATCAGTTCGTACATGATCCAATCTCACAGCACCAGTAGATAGAATTCTCTAACCGTACTGTGCTTACGACGTATTTGTCATTTCTTGCCATTATAATGACGGTTATGTATTTTTCGCAATAGCCGCGGTACTATCGCAATGGATCAAGACAGCTGGAATCGATCTTTCCCATAAAGGGATCTCTGCTAGCAGGTTTTTTAGCCAACCTGCTTCTTCACTAGCCGTGGCTAGTGCTATCATTTCTGACTCCATCGTGGACTGTGCCAGAATGGTAAGTTTCTTTGATTTTCAAGAAACAACTCCACCAGCTATATTGAAAATATAGCCACTGATGGCTTTGGAATCATTTGAAAGGTTGTTCCAATCAGCATCGTTATATCCTTCAAGGACAGCGGTAAACTTCTGAAATCCGAGGTTCTTAGTCCTCTTCAGGTACCTCATGATTCTTTCAATTGCATCTATAGAGGATAAGGCTTCTTAAAAGCTAAGGGAATCCTCCTCGACTGAAAAGACATAATAATCAAGGCCAAGGTGTTTAGAAGTTCGTTTCCGATTACTTCTCCTAGGCTCAAATTATGTGGCTTTATCAGTTTCATTATCATAGGCTCGATATTTGAGGATGTACCCCCACTATTCCTCGAAATAACCCTCACTATACCTCGAAAATAAATGAAATTTATTTTTTTCATGAATAATTCTTTGAGAAACACAAAAAATCTTCTCACAAACCTCAAGATCCACAAAATATTTTTAGCATGTATAATGTTAAAAATATGCGTGTGCTTTCCATTAAGGAACTTTTGAACTTTGGTCCCTCTAACTATTATCATAAATGGGTTTAACAACTTTTTGAATGCATATTAAGTGACAGTCTTTTTACTATCTGAAGCAGACCGTGCATTCAACTATTAAGGACTCACAAAATGAGAATATCAAATAAAATACCCATTCTATTCACCTCGCTATTCTCATTTTCTTTTAAGTTCAAGAATCAACACAAAATATCATTAGAGAACGTACCTTAAATTCAGCTTCTGAATTTTTCAAACTTTGATGTAACCACCAAGCTATATTTGTGCATCCTCTGGGAATTTAGTTGCAGACTTAGATAATAAAGTTCTGCAACAAAATCAAGCAATAGCTTGAATTGTTCTAGATTGCCATCAAAATCATCATCATGAGAACATATCCTTTCCATAAGAATTCATGTCCTCATGTGGAAGTCCGACCAACTTATGGTCTGAGCAAAATCATTTATGCATTGACATCAAGAACAAAATTCACAGGTCAATCTGTATACAAATGATTCCTTATATCCTCCTTATGTCAGCTTAACATCAAACATCAACTGTAACATTAATCACAAAGTTTTTTTTTTTTTTTTTTTTTCATCAATAGTATTGAGAAATAGAAGCATACCCATTTTTCACAATAGATCAATTATTGTTCTCACCAAAATAGACTGAATCATCCAAAGTGCATAACACAATTATCATAAAACTGCATACTCATTATCTAAAGAGTAATATGCATAGATGATATTGTTCACTTCTCACAAAATGTTCAAATGGAATTTATTGATGATATTCAGACTCAGAAAGCCTAAAAGAGCAGCACCTTTAACTAAATTTCTATGAAATTTAATTTTAAAGCATAGTGTTCTATTCATACACAATCTCCTCTAGTTAGTCCTCCATGGTTTTAGAGTTTAGACTACATTTTACATTGTCAACATGTGTACAAATATGTCAATCTCTAACTACGTTAATCATAATATAAACTAATATGATTTCACAATATGGTTGTAAAGTCACCATAAAAATATCTTTAAAAATACACAACATGGAAAACCACCATTATAGATAAAGATATCTGAAATTGTAAACGTAGTTGTAAAACTCTAAATCATGTGAATCTTTAAATATAACCCTCTTTCCAAACTTTTCAAATGTTGCCATGGGGTTGTATCCTTGCATAGAAAACTGCTCCCAACCCAATTTGACAACAAGAACTACCACCCAAGGTAACAAAGGTACATAAAGCAAACAAAACTAAACTCCAATGCTTGGAACAAAGTTTGTTTAGGCTAATGGGTTCCAAAAACAATTAAATTGACACACACATAAAAACTGTGTTTGTGTTTGAAACGGAAGGACTTTACCCCTCCATATGTTGCTAAATTTTTTTTTTTTTTTTTTTATGAACATGTGTTCTCAGATTGCCAAATTGTCAATCTAAATAAACTTCAAAACGACTCATAGCTCACCATTGCCATCAATCAACTCTGGCCCATTGACCTCATAATATGATTTCAGTTTATTTACAGGACAATTTCGTACAAATAAACTAAGAGATTGAAGAAGTCTGACAAAGCAATAGGGACTAACATTCAACATTATTTATAATTACAAGTCAATTTCATGTAAACAGATGGCATTGATGTGCAATCAAACAATGCCTCCACAATAGTTTTTCAATCAAGATCACTCGGACTTTTATCATTTAATATCTATTTTCAATTGATAGAAGCTTGTTCAAAACCCAATATTTGAGCCAAGCAATCACAGATGCTAATAGATTCATGAATCAACATATATATGTATTCAATCTATGTCAGATTGATCTAGCATGTTCAACCCAATTTGAGACAAGAAACAGAGCAATCAATCTAATCTGCGTTTATTTTGGAGGACAAAATATCATTTTTGAATATATACGAAAAACACTCTTGGGTAGAATATCTCATGCAATATATAAAATCAGGACTAATTCGCATACATACAACCTAGTTAAAAAGGTTATCATTACAAACCCAACATGATTGAATAATCACATACTTATAAGTAATGAAACCAAAATTTCCCTAGAAACACAGGGTATTATTTCAACCTAGTCAATTTCATTACTTGTTCCATCTTCTTTATATTTTCCGTAATTATATTATGGAAAATAAAGGGATCATTGTTTTAATCTTAGTCATAGCAGAAATGAAAACGTCTTAAAATTGTTGTAACTGCTGTATAAGATTCAACTGCTGTAAACAATTCAAATAAATAGTTAGGGGCGAAAATACCAATTTGTTCTTGGGTTGAGTCGCGGACTAGGTCGCTCTCTTTAAGACGTTTCGCGGCTCTGCCCAAGATTGTGCAAGCAGTGTACTAGCCCCGCCGTCCCCAGGATAAAACAGCCCAGAATCTTCTCTGTCTCGTTCAATCAATTGCACATTTGATGAACGTATGGAATACTATCACCCTTAAACACTTGTTTTTTGCTCGGAATCATCAATACATTGTAAATAAATAAACAACACGAAAATTTCTTCTTTGATAGAAATGCTAAACAAAAACAAAACTAATTACAGAACGAAATCTCTTATTGCAAAAAGAAAGAACTCTTGTTTTGTTTTGTTTTTCTCTTCTTTTCTTTCTTCATCCTTCTTCATTCTTTCTAAACTCTAAGATGTGCTATATTTATAGGGAAAATAAAGTTCGTTCAAAACACAAAAATCAGCTAGATTCATTTGCATAACAAAACGTGGAATTAAATTGCATTTAAGAAGAAAACGTTAGGTATGCATTTAAAAAACGTGGAGCAATAAATCCGGAAAGGAAGCCGTCTAGATACATAGACATAATCCTGTCTAGATTCATTCCTTTTTCATAAATTCAAAATTTATTTTCAATTAAATAAATTTGTAGCAAAAAGAATGAGTTGCTCTCTTAATGACCCGGGCGAACGGCGGCGGCGGTGGGCGCGAGAGTCTATCTCTCCCCTCCTCATAAAAGAGTGGTACCCCCAAGGGGTCCAAGCCCAAGTCCTAACTATCTCCTTATAAACTCTACCACAAAGAGTTGTATAATAGATATGGGACTAAATTTTAGAGAGTGATCCATAGATCAAAATAGGAGAGAGGTCCAGGGTTCAAAACCTGTTAAACACCCATTTTCTTTTATTTTAAAAATCCATATTTCCAACAATCCCCCACTTGGATTTTTAAAACAATTTTCAACAAGAGTTGCTTCATATATTTGAATGGAATCGAAAGAATGGCAAAACATAACCATGTATGGCTAGAACAACTCATGGCAAGAAACCAGTCATCTTTGAATTATCTTTTTTGAGTAATGGGTGAACATCAGTAACCATAACAGATGACGAGGATCCATTTGCACTTCCAGAAGCAAATGCCCTTAAGCTACCCTGACCATATATTATTGCTAATGGAAAGTAAACGAGCTCCTGCAAAGAAGTTGCACACGTTTTCTTCGCCTCTGTCCCAGGAGGTCCTCTGCAGACCTCCACTGCTTCGCTGATTAGACGGTCCATATCATTCGTGGCATGAAACATAGATCGGAGACTAGCATATTCCATGGGTATCTTTGAGGCAATTGAATGTGGTAGGAAGGATCTCGGTGGATAAGAAGGTCTCATATTTGGCAAGATGAACAATGTTCCGTCTTTCATTGTATTCTCGCAGAAGTATGTTCTAGTCTAGCTGCTTCTGATTTGTTACGATGATTGCCCCTGGGAGTGTACACGTATCCATAGCAGTTGGTTTTCCCAACTAGCTCTTTGTTATAGCACACTAAGTTTGCTGCCTTGTAGAAGTCAGGTACTTGATCTGAGAGTGTTTGTTTCAATTAAATGTTGTAAGTGTTTAGATTGTGTGGAAGTTAAAGGTGACAAACATTTTTGAACAATTGTAGGAATAGTGGCATTGGGATACACTACACCAAATTAGCATATTTGTAACAACTTAAAAAAAATAGCAACAATTTTGAGCTATTACAATCCACCAAACAATTTCAAGTCAAAACTAAATTTAGTCAACAAAATGAAAAATAGCTACACAAAAAAAGTACTACAATAAATTAGATCACCATGAATAGCATCACTTGTAAGCCCATACTAATTGTGGTGATACAATTATTGAATCACTTGATTTGTGAAAATGTGTAAAATTGCTTTGTGAATTGTTATAGCTCAAAAGTCTTACTATTTTTTGAATTGTTACAAAAATGCCAATTTGGTGTAGTGATAAGTTTGTCTCCAATAAGAAACCTGTTGTTCTTGTGGTTCTAAGCACAAACAAGGAATGATGAGAGTGAGAAACATAAGAAGAGTGAGAGCAGCCATTTTCTAAAACTAAGTGACCCGAGGGAGGGAAGTAAAGGATTGGCTGGTGAGGTGGAAATATTGAAAAACAGTAACGAGCTATATATGGAGGTGTGCATGACAAGCAACATATTTGAATTTACTTTTTAAAGAAAGAATGGGGTCTGACATTCTTATTCTTTGGAAATGGCTTCATAATATAAAACTTCCCTACATGATACTTTCATTGGAAATAGCTTCACTGAGTGTATGACTGAAAAACAATCATTCTATATAACTTAGAAATGCTGGAATTTGAAGTTTGGCATTTGTAAAACTCTTGTGTTGAACACATTGTGTTCTACATTAAGTTGCTTCAGGGGATTTCTTTAACAGAAGGAATATATTTCTGTCACCCACAAATGAGACTTATATTGAGTATATTTATCGGATGATCCCTTTCGTACTCTTTATCTTTATCTCTTTTTTTCAACAAAATTGAGCTTTAGACCCAACAAGTGTGTCATTTGTAACACTACTGCCTAAAGCTCTTCTTGCTAGATTAACATAACTGTTAATATCTATTACTATTACTATTCCCACTTAATGAAGGTTTGACAATCATTGTTGTCTCTCCCTTCTGGAGATTTATTTAAAAAAATTTAAAAATAAAATAAAACGCTATTACTGTTGTGAGAAAACTATATCTTTTCCTTCAAGGCTTTAATGATAAAATACTTCCATTTTTGTTTGTAGTTTGAGTAAGACGATTTTGCTATAATCTATGCTTTTGCTTGATTGTGTTTTGGCAGTTGTTTTCAGTTTGATCAACAATGTGTTTGAATTGTATTTTGGCTCTGCGACAACCAACAAGTTCAATTGGTCAAAGTTTAATTGTATTTTAACTTGGTAAGCACATCATCAATAAATTTACTGCAATTTTTGTTCATAAGGTATGTCATGAATTCGGATCCCCTATGCCATGGTGCACAAAAGCAGTTGATACATCATTAGAATTTGTTTTGTCATGATTTAGTTTAGTAAAACCTGAATACATGGGTAACTAGACACCGGTGTTGTAGATTGGGTATTCAGTGAGATTTATATGAAAAGGCCTCGGTGCTATAGTAAAATAACATCAGCCTGTTATCTACTTTGAAACTAATTTTTAGGCTCGAACTGAGCCACATCTCAAACGAATACCACATTTACTAATTACTTTACATTGGCATGTTTGATTTCGTTGGATCTTGAAGGTTTATCTAACATGACCTATGTGCTTTCTTTTGAATGTGAAATCAAATCATTGTTCTGCCAATGTTGCCATGAGCAAGCTTATGAACTTCATATCAACTAAGAAAGTAAGTATCTCGAGAATGCCTCAAATTTCAGATAACTGTGATAGAATAATTGGTTCTTGATTGTTTTCATAGTTCTGCAATATTGTTTTGTATATTTCTTGGATACTAAGTATATAAATTTAAAAATACGTCCATGTTGTTGGAGGGAGGCAATGCTTTCCTTTGAGGCCATGTTCACCTTTTCCGTTATCCATAGTTCTAGTTGTGGATTTTATCAATAAAATTGCCTTTAGTTCAATTGTGGATGCTATAGCTCTAAGACAATGTTTAACCAAATGATAATATGGCCATATGGGGCATAGATGAATGAAATATGATTTTATTTTCAATTCATTGTTCTTGGATTCATTTGTTTTGGTTTTGTGTGAAATGTTCACATACTTTGCTGTGATTCCCCAATGCAGGGAAAGCATGATCATTGAGGAGCACCAAAGCTTGTGGAGTATTTCGTACTTCAGTTTTTTTTAAGCTAACTAGCTAGCCATTGTACAACTTCGGTTTTGGTTGTTAGATGTAAGCATCGACAATTTGTAACAATTTTAATTTGTAATTTTCTTCTGGACCATGTATAATATTGATTTTGAAATGAAATTAAGGTTCCTCTTGATGTATGATGATGGTATCATCTGAGTTTAGTTTAGTGTCATTGTTTATATTTGATTGATTCGAGTCTAGAAGTTGTAGTGCATATGTTGGATAGATTATCTGCACCCAATGAAAAGAAAACACTACAGGTTGAAAAATGTGATTTTTATATGGTAAAAAAATTTGAATTATCAAAGGGAATTTAGCGGAGGTTGCAAATCGTCACTAAAAGGCAAAAAGTTGGATTGTTCATCAAATTTTTTCGACGGTTTATAACCGTCGTTATATTGTATTTAGCGATGGTTATAAACGTTGCTACATTAAACTGTCGCTATATAATATTTAGCGATGGTTATGCCAACTGTTGCTTAAAACCATTGCTGAATGACCTAGTGACTCCTTTATTAGCGGCAGTTTTTTAACCGTCGATGTTTTATTTAGCGACGGTCATAACTGTTGAGAATTGCCTTGGGCCACTGTCTCTAAGTTGCCAGTTTCTTGTAGTGGTTATGAGTTTTTTTTAGGACAGGTTGCTTGATGAACCTAGTCTAGTTAGTCTCAGGGATCAATACCGGATTCCCGAGGATCTTGAACCTGTCCCATTTGGTTATGGTCATTCCTTGCTGAGGCCTCTGAAAAAATTTATCTCCTTGCATAAGGGCATGTCACAATCGGGACTCCGATTTTCAGCTCTAGAAGATATCTGACGTTTCCGGGTGTACCTTCGTATTCCTCCCGCTTAGATGGTTCTGAACGGGGTTTATAACCTTGATTGTCATTCTTACCATGGCGAAGGACGTTGACCTTTGATTGACTCCGAAGGTGATCCATCTGCTAACTTCCCCTCGTTTGAATACTCACTGCGTCTGCCAGGGGAGCATGCCAGTTTGTCTGGGTTTATTGTCGGATTATTTCTAGTCCTGGCAGAAATATTATTTTTTGGATTCTTTGGACTCTCTGTATTTTCATTTGGAAGGTCGTCCGATCTGTAGAGGTTTCAAATTGGCTAACAATAAGCGTATTGTTCCTCTTTCTTTTTCTTGTTTGATCACTATGGATGTTGCTTTGAATTGTTGTTTATTTTTCTACAGAGAAATTCCCGTCTCTAAACCTCTATGAGGAGGAGGAGTCGATAATGAAAACATTCAATTGTCTGTCTTTTATGACCCCTGAGGAGGTCATGACTCCGAGCAATATTGCGCGGAGTGGGCTGTTTGAAAATTTTCATGAAGCTTCTACTTTATTCAGAACGTTGACCAGCGCATTCGACAACCATTGTTCTAAGAAGAGAAAGCTGACAATGCCTAGCCCGACAAGGTAGGCTGAGTTGGAATTAGCTCTGCTATCTACTACCAGGCCCAAGAGGAAGCAGGCTAAACTCAAGGCTGCTCCTTCTCATTCGCTAGTTCTGGTGGAAAAAGAGGTGACCATTGCGGAGCCTGGGCATGCTCATTCCGCCTAGGCAATGATTATGGAGGAGCAGGGTGCATTGTTTGAATTCCATGCCCCCATCGTCGACCTAGAGGGGGATCATTCAGAGTTGGCAGGCACTAGCGGTGTTAAAGCTTCACAACCTGTTCGACCCTTGGATATGGATACTTCCACCAAATCTACTGATGTTCCCCTTCCCCGTTCTATTGAAGCGGTCATTCTAGGGAGTGGATCTCCTTCCCCTCTCCCACCCTTAGACCCTGATGCAAGGCATCGAGGTGAGCCTTTAGCTGAGAATGCGTCGACAAGGAACATATCGTCAAAGGGTCCTCTTGGTACTTTGCTGATGTCCAAAGGTGGAACGGGCGTATTTTTAATCAGAGTGAGTTTCACCTTGATGCTCGTATCGGACTCCCTGGCCTAGGGTCAAGTGCGCAAAGCTGGCAATTTGAAGTAGACATGCCAGCTGCCTTTGAGCGGAAGATTGTAGGTGGTTTGAGTGGATGAAAGCTCAGGAGTCGCTGTCCGAGGAGACTCATTTGTTCTAGTCATGCAACTCTTATGTATTCTTTGTCTAAGAAGGATGCCAAACCATGTTTGATCCAATGGCTCTTATTACTTCAAGAATTTGATCTCAAAATTTGAGATAAAAAGGGAACGAAGAATGTGATTGTAGATACCTAAGTTGATTGTAGAATATGAGAAAAAGTCGCTACCCATCGTTGAAATATTTTTTGATGTACAGTAAAATGATGGTATCTCACTCACCTTTGAGACCCCATGGTATGCTGGATATTGTGAACTATTTTGTTACTGGCCAAATGTCGGACCATTGGTCAAAACATTATAAATTCAAATTTTTAGCAAAGGACAAATATTACTTTTGGGATGACCCATATATGTTCAAGTATTGTTCTGACTAAGTCAATAAGAGATGTGTTCACGAAAGTCATCAACAAATCGAGCTTTATCCGTGCCCCGAATTGGTAACTCTAGTCACATGGGTTTTACAAATAAATCCGATATTGACTTGACTTATATTAAGTGGCCATGTTATGAGATTAGTGCTCCAACAAAGTTTAGACTTGCCATATTTAATTTCATGCATAAATGAAAGAATTCGAGGAATTAATGTTAACAAATTTTGGGCGTAGGATAATGCTTTTACATGGACCAAAACATCTTTAACCAAATTATCCAATTTTGATTATGTCAGATAAAAAAATGCAAGTTTGCAAGGCAACGTTTCAGATAGAAAAATAAAACATCCTATATTTTGTCACGTAGACAATAAATAAAACTTATTTTACTTTGATTATTTTGCGGTCCTATTTTGAAATTGGTGGCTTCCTACAAAAAAATTACAAGGGATATACCACAACTTTTAATGGTGCATAGGCGGAAGTCAATTGATGAATTAATGCTACTTGCACATTTGTGTTTATCATTATTCAAGATCCTCAAAGATTATATCACGAGATACATAAGAATGTTGTTGTACCACTAATATTGGAATATTTCCCTTGTAATCTGAAGAAGCGAACATATCCCCAAAGAATCCAATTTCAGGATACTCATTCCATTCTACAAGTCCAGCAAGCAACGAAGAGTAATTTTTTTGTTGTCTCCCCACAAGCATAAGGTCATAAGAATTATCTATAGCTTGAATAACGCGTACCACCTCAAGACCATTTTTTAATACTTCCTCCTTGTACATGTTGGGCCCGTTCACTACCTGTTCAAGTCGATATTCATTTATAAAATTGTCATCCAAAATCTTGTCGTTCAAATTATTTATGGTCAGGTTAATAGGAATAAGGCGATGTACTATCAAATTGATATTGGGGTGTTTTGCCATCCTCGTTGCATAAAATAGTGCTTCTCGGTCATCCGGGCCACCCAAAAAGATAACACCAATATTGTAAGTAGACCAACAAGAAACAACAGATTTATTGTTGTTCAGCCTCCCACGGTCAATAAGGATACCCACAGAGCATGGTGCTTTATTAAGTACCTTTTTGTTGATATTCCTGAACTTGGAAGAATCTTTAACTCCATCTACATTCCATTGCTTGTGAAAAGGGATGATTATTAAAGATACTTTTTTGTCAAGTGCCATTGTGCAAATATCTTCATGGGCTGATACGAAAGGCGTTACAGTTGTGAAAGCATGGATGGCGACAACACCATGATTTTGTTTTTCGTAGATTCTGAAGCAGTTGACTATATGATCCGATGGAGTAGACTTGTTTGATATCATGTCACGTGGCTGGTGGGCAATAAAAAGAGGAGTTGAACGACCGTAAAGCTCAATGAGATGAAGAAGATAAACAGAAATCGGACTTTTCTTAGTTGGATTCGACGCCTCAATAAGATTAACGATTGCTGGCACATTATTTTCATTGTAGACACAAAGTAGCATACAAAATTCATCATTTTGTTTGGCATTTTGAATTGTACGATTTTTGCAACCAAAATACTTAGTTGAAGGTTTATAGAACCATCGAACTAAAGGTGAGGTGACAGTTGCTACAACCATGGAGCCATATATCAATGTGCTAAAAATGCTCATATCAAGAATCTGCAATTAGTGAATTATTTATTCAGATGTTAGAATATGTTGAACCTTAGTTGACACAATGTGAAGTAAGGTCTAAAATCTTTAAAGATATTGTCCCTAGACATGCGCAATGCAGGTAGTGTTATTTTATTATTATTATTATTATTATTATTATTATTATTATTATGTCTTGTTCTTCTGTCATCACACTTATAAGACACGCATACAAAATATAATTGCAAAAACTTGATCAATCTGTTTTAAATTCATAAATTGCTTACACACATATATAAAGGGGTTTTTTTTTTTTTTTTAATCCCTTGACCCCTCTCACCCCAGATGTGGCTGGGTTTGACCCTGTGACCTACTGATACCATTCGTCACTGCTCAACCACTGAGCCATCACACCTTTGAATATAAATGGTAAATAAGTAAAATGATTAAGAATTAGCTTTATTTTATAATTAATAATTTATTTGAGAATATTTTCTTCATTATAAATATTTGAAGGAGGAAGTTATGGTATTGAATAATTGGATTGGTATTATAGTTACTAGCACCCTTACGAGTATTACATATTGACCAACATTTGCTTTTTAAACTCACATATACAACCTCTCTTTAACAATATAATTTGTAACTATTACTATCACACTTTCGACATTTTTTCATTCTTATAAATTTGTAAAATAATTTTCATTAATTAATTATACATTTTTAAATATATAGTATGACCGTTAGTTATACATTTTATGATTATTAGAGAGAACTTTAATTCATACTCAATAAACAACGTTTACTACAAATTTCAAAATCATAAAATTTACATATTTTTTTAATTTTTTTTTTTTAACCGTAGCCCTCCCCACCCATGCCGCCGACCAGCTTTGAACCGTGACGTGTGATTTCATTCGCCACACATCAACTAACTTAGCTGATACACCTTTAGCATAAAAATTACATATATGTGAGTATTGAAATAATAATAATAATAATAATAATAATAATAATAATAATAATAATAATAATAATAATAATAATAATAACTACAAGGTATAGTTTTCAAGCCCACATATGGGAATTTAATGTTTACAATCTAGATTCTTTGTGACACCATTTTACAAAAATATATTAGTGAAAAATATACGCTATTTTTAATTCAAGGTAAAGAAAACTAACTGTTTTTTAGGACCCTAATTGAGAGGAGTTAAAAAGGTAGAGAAATGGTGTGGAGTAGCGCCTAATAATGTAGAAAAGGGTCAATATGTGTTTGGGTTCTATTATTTATACTAGGGCTGGGCAAGTCCGGGTAATCGGCCCGAAAACCAAAAACCGAAGCCCAGACCGAATTTTTTAAAATCGAAATTTGAAAACCGAGACCGGACCGAATAAGGCCGATCAACCGAATTTTCGGCTCGGGTCGGGTTGGTCTCGGTTCAGATGTGATCATCGCATCAGCATCATCAAAATCTTTTGATCATCATCAACATCATCAAAATCTTTTGGTCATCATCGATCGATCATCATCATCATCAGCAGCATCAGCATCAGCATCATCAAAATCTTTTGAATCATCATCATCATCATCATCAATCACCAACTCTTATAGGGAGTCGAGGAGTCGGGCCGGGCTCCCACCGTCACTCCCTGGATGCTTATTTTTGTTCATCTTCTTATTTCCCTACTGCTACAATAACGCAGATGGATGAACAATGCTCTCAATCTAGCTTGAACCCCATCTACTACATTAATTCACCTTCCACCAACCCTCATTCAATGCAAAAACAACAAATGATAGTCAATGATCAAGTTTCAAGGCATTTAAGTAAAACAACATTTTTGCCACTTTTCTCTCAAAGCAGTAGATCCAACGGTGACCATTGCTCCTTCCATGCAGGATCTAACGGCTTAGATCCCAGTCTTTCAAGGAGTCAAGGAGTCGGGCCGGGCCGGTTATCCGACGGGCTTCAGAAATGAAACCGAGGTCCAGACCAGAAACTTCAGGCCGGGCCGGGCTTTTACAACCGAAAATTTTTTAATTAATTAAATCGATCCGATCGGTCCGGTTGTCGGTTCGGTCCGGATTTTCGGTCCTAAATGCCCACCCCTAATTTATACCAACTTTGAGTTTGGATCCTAAATTTGTCTAGCTTTGAGTCTTGGTCTCAAGACCACATTGACCAATAATTCCCCATCTAGTATGTCAATGAATTTTTATTTTTGATGATACATCAAACCATCATCACTGGCATACACGTCGTAGAAATCGTCCATCACAAGGATCATGTATCCCAAACTCGGGTCAACTTACAAAGCCAAAAGAAGACAATAACAATCATAAAAGCTCAAACAGAGCCCGTCAGTAGAAGTCATAACTAAGGCCCAAATCCAGGCACGAGCAAGTTCTCTCATAAAGAAGATAAATGTTGCATAAGAAAAGAGTCGTGAAGGGGGTTACTCCTCTACGGACACGTCTTCATAAAGGAGGAGACTGTTACAAAGAACATCCCCCTCCATTGCGCCTCACATGCTTAAGTCATGCGGAGAATTGACCGCGACCATTTTATAAGGTAAAGGGAACAATTGACAAATGTATGTAACTTTAACTGAGTTTTGTCCAGAATTACCTCTTTCTCCACAGAGTTGTTGACTTAAGTATCGGAGTGCCTTCACTCACAAAAAGGTGGTCCTTAACAGTCTAACATATGTTTTGCAGGTCAAACTTATAAGAGGACGAGATTTGGACGCATCAATTTTTATTTTTTTAATATTATTGACTTTGATATTAATAAATTTATATTTTAAGTTCGACAATTTATAATAGCTTTGCGTGTAGGTCCTATATTTTTAACGAAGAGTTGATGAATATCCACGTGGTCTTAGGACTCAAACTCAAAGTTAGACAAACTTGGATCCCAAACTCAAAATTGATACAAATTATAGGACCCAAACATAAGTTAACCCCCCAAAAAAAATTGATATCTCCGGTTGTAGGCAATGTTGTTCATATCATAATGAGTTTGACTAAATGGCGAGGAAACCAGCGAGGGAGGGAGGGTTGCCCCTCCATCCCCTTCGGGATGCGTACAGGGATGGAGGACATGCATCCCGAGGGGGATGGAGGGTTGCCCCTCCCTCCCTCGCTGGTTTCCTCGTCAATTAGAATTTCCCTATCATAATATATAGCAATAAATAGGGGTAATCAATACCTCATTCGCTAGATGTGTGTGTGTGTGAAAGAAGGGTTGTAGAAAGTAGGGGGAATTCTAATTGACGAGGAAACAGGCGAGGGAGGGGGTGGAACCCTCCATCCCCCTCGAGATGCGCACATGCACACATCTCGAGAAGGATGGAGGATTCCACCCCCTCTCTCGCCCCTTTCCTCGCTCGTTAGACAAGCCCGAAAGTAGAGGTAAAGTTGAAATAGTTGTTTTTTTACTTTTGCCATCACCTTTTTCTACTAGTCACATATTGTGCCATTGAACAACTAGTAAATTCAGAATATCGGTGGGGGCACTTTAATCCAAAACAAACCTACGCATACTGAAGTTATTGTTATAAAGGAAAATATCCAGGAGTGTTTAGATTTATAAGAGCATCCACAGTAGGCACTTAAATTTTCATCTAAATGAACTTCTCCTAAATTTAGGAGGTCCATATCATGGATTGTAGAAGACCTTTCTAAATTGACACGTGATATTCTTAATAAAAAAAAGGATTATTTATTTTTAGTTTAACCTTCATTAGTTTATGTATATTTGAATCTAATTGTCATTATAAAAACTATTTGAATTTAACCTCAAATTAACATTGACTTGACTATCTTTAACTGTTTGAATTCTATTAAATACCACAAATATCTTTTATTTATATGTCGCATGTAAGTCACATGTTATGTCTAAAATAAGCACCACCACCACCAGCATTATTTGGCAATTGGGTTCTTGTGAGACCCTAAGTGGGTGGACCTGAGGTGAGAGTGAGGGTTGGGGCCCAACAGGCCTAATAGGCCGAGAGAGGTTGGACGAGCTACAAGGGGAATCATAGTCCTACATCGCCTGGGTGGGGGAGGAGGATGATCCTTATATGTGCGGGGTCAGCTCGCCATTGTATCGACGTGTTTGGAGCCCCAGTAGGTGGGTGGAAGGAACAAATCCTTGAGGGAGGGAGGTGCGAAATGCTGCCCTGCCCAAAGAGGACAATATCGGGATGAGTAGGGCCGGTTGTGGGCCGTTGCGGCGCGCTGTGCATACTCTGATCGACGCGTTTTAAAGCCGTGAGGGCCGGATGGTAGCCCAAAGCGGACAGTATTGATACAGTACGGATCGGGTCGTTACAAAATGGTATCAGAGCCTGACCCAGCCGGAAGTGTGCCACATGGAGGTGGGTCATCGGGCAACGTGGACATTGGGCCTTAAGGGGGGTGGATTGTGAGACCCTAAGTGGGCGGACCTGAGGTGAGGGTGAGGGTTGGAGCCCAACAGGCCTAATAGGCCCAATAGGCCGAGAGAGGTTGGACGAGCTACAAGAGAAATCATAGTCCCACATCGCCTGGATGGGGGAGGAGGATGATCCTTATATGTGCGGGGTCAGCTCCCCATTGTATCGACGCGTTTGGAGCCCCAGTGTGGGCCGTTGCGCTGCGCTGTGCATACTCTGATCGACGCATTTTAAAGTCGTGAGGGTCGGATGGTAGCCCAAAGCGGACAATATTGATACAGTGCGGATCGAGTCGTTACAGTTCTCCTCCTCTTCCATCACCGCTAATGGGTAACAAGGTCCCTCTCCACCATCTAAATTATCAACAAATGTAGTAGTAGAAGATTGGAGGAATGAAAATGGGGTTGAAGCTAATCTTAACACGAACCCCTACCCCTGGCGACGGATTGGAATTGGAATTCAAAGAAGAAGACTTGATCTTGTTGGCAATACAAGTAGTGAAAGGAGAGGAATGAGGGTGCCAGAAGTGCTTGGAGAAGTGAAAGAGCGAGTAATCATGCGAACTGAGTTGATCAGGGTGGAGGCTGCGGCGGATTCGAGCGGAAACGAGTTAGAAGTTGTTGCATAGGCGACATAGCTTGTCTGAAAGCTAGGATTTGGTGTAGTGTTGATTGGTGGATTGAGAGAAGAGTGGGTAGAAAAGGTGGACGTCGCGAAGGAAAACGAGACCCTGTGCAGTGACAAGGCCTTGTAGGAAGGAAATCTCATCTACTTCTATCAAGGTTGTTAGAGTACAAATTGGTTGTTTTTTTAAGCTTTATTTCTCATCCCTTCCAAATCACTGTAACCAATTTAGGTGCAATTTTCCCATGTTTGTACTCAATTTCTTCAGTTGGTGGGTTATGTGTTGTGTTAAATGTGATGATTAGCTCATAAGAAGAAGGATCTGGGTTGTCATTCATTATTGGGTTTTCACTTGTTCAATGGTTTCATTCCCTCTGAGATGAACTTTGAAAGGGATGAATTATTGTCCCTTTGCAAAATTTAATTTTCCTTTTATTTTTTCTTCTTTTTTTTTATTCTCAAATGTAGTGCTCTTATATTTCTTCACTTTCATGAAATTTTTCAATGGACTATCTTCATTGTTAAGTACTGGTGAAGTGAATTAGTAAGGTTGTACTACAGGAGAAGGTTGGGTTTGTTTGATGAGGATGAGAGGGACAACTGTTGGATGTGGACTAGAGTGATACTACAGTGCCTGGCATCTTGCCTGGTAGAGCTAGACACCGTTGATATTGCATCGGGATGGGTGTAACACTCACCTCCAGGCAAAATCAATGGTGCCTGACACCTACCAGGCAAGATGCCAAGCAAGGTATCAGGCATCCTAGATTTTCTGTGTGGACTATTACTTGGATCGATTTTGTTGTTAACTTAGACATTGCATGTGCCTTAATGTGATATATATATATATATATATATGTGTGTGTAGGGTATTTGTGGAGTTTCATAGAATTTAAATAGTCAAAGAGAGTCAATGTATTTGACTTGTATTGACCATGACAATCAACGTTAATTTGAGAATTAAACTTAATTAATTTTTAAAATAAGTACTTAGACTCAAATACATAAAAATTAATGAAGGCAAAACTCAAAAAAATATAAAGAGTCTATTGGAGGGGAGGGCAAGTGATTTGTTTTTAATTTTTAGGCCGCGCTTCTTCAAGAGGTGCGCATGATTTCATTATTTTAGTTATTTTAAAAAATTTTGTAAGAGAACGTGTCTTCAATAAGGTCTCGTCAAAAGTCAAAAGGCAATATGGTGGGGTCTAGTTGTCTAATGGCTCATCTTCTAAATTCTTTTAATGGGTTGGGTATTTTTTTTAGAAACCATCTTAAATGTATTACATAGGCTAAAATATTATTGAAAAATACGAACTGAGTATAAAGTTACAAGAGAAAGCCTCCATATGGTTATGGTATCTGGGTTCGAATCGTGCCAAATTAGATGGTTCTAACACCCAATAAATTAAAACCCTTTAACACAAAAACTTTATGAACACAAATTTCTATCAAGGGATCCAAAATTTTACAACTTGCTTATGGAAGATCATAGTGAGCAAATTTTATATGTCATTTGTTACCATTAAATTCTTCATTTATAGTGCAATTTTTTATGGCCTTCTACTTACTTTCGCTTCATTTCAGTTTAGTCCATCTAAGTAGATGGATTCAATATTTGAAGGAGTATCAACAGTGAAGCACATGTGCTCCTAATATTCGGGCGAAAACTCACAAATTTTAACTGGTCAATCTTGAACTTGCGACCTCTCACAATGAGAGTGGATGTTCGACCAACTGAATTATAATTGGTGGACATATAGTACGCTCATAATAGTTTCTATTATCCAAAAATTAGTATTGGGCCACTTCCACAATTTTTCTATTTTCCTTCCTTAATGCAAAGTTTTGACTTTCAGGCCACTAAAATCATTAATTCTAGCTTATGGAAGTGGGTAAATGGCCAATATATGGGTTAATGATTCCTCTTTGGCTGATAGGTACTGTAGTTAGTATTCTTATAATCGGTTTAGTAGGCATTTTTTTTGTAATTCATATTCCAGATTAGATTCATCCCTATTGTAATCACATGAATAGAGTTGTAAACACAGACGAGTAAAATCTCATTGGGACAAACTTACTAATTTTAGATTTCGGATTCTTTTACTAAAAAGAAGTTTGTTAATTGGTTTTAGTTGAAAATTTGAGGAAAATTACTAAAATAACATGCTAAAGTTTCAATCTGTTTCGACGTCATTCCTCAAAACCCATGAAGGCGTATTTTCCCTGTTGGTCTATAAGGGTGACTCCTCCTCTAACCAAATTTAGAGAACTCAACCTCTGGACATATTTTGTTCAAAAAACATTACAACTAATTTAGTATTGATCCATTCATAGAATGCAGTATAGAAGTTCCAATCATATGTTTAGTATTTAGATGTTGGTGCAGTTATGAAGGTATTGTTGTTGTTGTAGTATTTTAGTTGGTGAGTAGCTGTGGTGCATATGTTGAGTGGATTGAGGATGATCATTTTAATCCACATTGCACACATTTTGGATTGTTATTTCTTCAAAATTCAAAGGAATAATAAAAAAATGTCTCTATGATACAAACAAGCCTTAAAAGAGAAAAAATAACCTAAATTAAAGTGGGTTTTGGTAATTGTACCTTGCGAGTTAAAGCATCGTAGTAGACTGTCACATCAAATATGCCCAGAGTAGTCAATACTAGGCCAAGAATAACCGCATCTTTGATAAGCATTTTATGGAAAAGGCAAGGGATGACAGCGCCAAGAAACTTTCCAAGAAAACCAAGTGCCATTAATGGCAATGTCGACTCTAAGGCACCAGGAGTGGATTCCACGAGTACAGACGACGTCGAGTTAGCAATTAGGAAAAAGTATATCGGCATCAATACTCCGGAAATAAAACATTCTAGTTTATCTGTCAAAGCGGATCCAAGGGGAGGGCCATCCGGTATGATCAAGCCAAGTATAATTGGTCCAAACAAGAATCGTGCACCAATGATCTCTCCAATATATGCAGTTGCCGGGATCATAAGAAATATGATAAATAAATGAATATCCTTTACAGCTTCACCGTTAGGAGTTTGTTTGATAATCCAAATCACAACTTTTCGTAATACAACTGTTATGAATATTACGAAAGAAAAAATAGAAACAACAAAACAAATTATGCTTTTTACGGTGCTGTTTGAATATTGGTATAAAGCAAAACAGATCATAAGTGCGATCCAACTGCACGTGCCACTAATTGTAGATATAGAAGTAGCTTGACGTCCTAACTCTGTATTAAGGATTTTGAGTTCAGACAAGAAGCTACTTATTGCATGAAGAGAGGTCATTGACACCAATACAGCTGTTAATGGGAAAGTAGATCCCAGTGTTGTTTCGGATATATTGGCTCCCTTCATATAGATAGCCACTGGAAGTGTAAAAGCTAATGGAACGATGAAGGTTGAGATGCCTATGACCCATACCTTTCTAGAAGATCTCATCATAGTACTTAGGTCCATTTTTACCCCAATCAAGAAAAGGTAAAGTATAACCCCAAACGGTCCTAGAGTTTCAGATTTAAGCGTTGCTTCTACTGGATTAAAAAGAGATTGGAACTCTGGTATTTTTGACAAACCTGATAATCCGAATATCTGACCACTCTGCAAAAACATTTTATGTACCAAAAAATGATTGTAAGACCGTGAATAAATAAGATTATAAAAGTGTAATTGATTCACGTGTTTACTACCTTAACAAAACCAGATAATGACAAAATAATGAAGTTATCACTATGGACTTTAAGAGGAAAATACTAATCATTCTTTATCGCGAGAAGGAACACACATCTTACTGGAGTAAAATACAGTAGAAAATGATTAATTCTAGAGGGTCCGTGTTGGTAGCCTGGGAGACTGTCCGGACCCTCCCAGGCACGTGCCTGAATCACTCAAATCACATGAACCTGAATCAAATCCTATTCTGACAACTTGTTATGGAGTTCTGTAGTCTGTACACCTCAAATGTAAAAAGTATCAAAAACATCAATTGCACCTAATCACTTATCTAGATCTGAAACACCTGCATCAATTGCACCTAATCACTTACCTCAAATGTAAAAAGTATCAAACACCTGCATCCATTAAATGGTTCTTCCTTTCTCTTTTTATTTAAGAGAAACATTGAACACTGAGAAGAAGAGAAACATCCTCTAGTTCTGAATCTTAACTAGACACCGAGGATTAACCCATTCAATAAGATGGGTTTGCAAAATAAGAATAATAATTAATAATAAAATAAAAACAAACAAATGACCAAAACAAAATTTTGAACAGACATTATTTTTTTTGTTTTTTGGCACAAAATTGTCATCCAGTCAAAAGATGGAGCAACATTAAAATAGCAAATAAGGCATATTTAACTAAATCTACCAATTGAGGCACAAATCAGCTAAAAAGAAAAACCCCGTTTTCTTAACAACAGCTCAAGGGTGCAATGAAATGCCCCTGCATTTCAGCTCAAGCTCGAAACTTTCGAAGTTAGTGACCAAAATGTGCCCAAATCAAGCAGATAAAAACCTCAACTGAACCTGGTTCAACACTACAGAAGCTGAAAAACCTCACATTTCGACATAAATCTGTCAAATGTCGATACCAGAGGGTTCTTTAATTTGAGATCAATGTAGTCTTCTTCACCCAACACTGCGTTGTACATAGCTTGGAAATCTATGACTGGGGGGACTGTCAAGGTTCCGTCCATGTCGAACACCAACCCTCTCAAGCGAGCTTTTTGGTGGCCCATAGTGGGTTTGGTGGTGGCGAAGGTAGCAACGGTGGTGGTGAAGTGAGGTGGTGTGATTGAGGTGGTGTGATTGATGATTACTTTGGTTCTTCTCTGCCCATCTGATAAGAACAAAGCTGAGAGAGAGAATAGATAAGAACAAAGCTGAGAGAGAGAATAAAGTGAGGTGATGTGATTGGGCCTAGGTTCACGTGCCAGCCACCCTCTCAGGTACGTGCCCAGGAGGGTTCGGACGGCCTCCCAAGCTACCAAGGCGGGCTCCCTAGAATTACTCGTAGAAAATAGGTTGTAATTACATCAAAGCGGTCCCAACTTTAAATCAAGTTTAATTTCTATGACTTAACTCGATGACCCTATTCCTGTTCTCTCTATTTACTTTAAAAGAGTTCTTCCAATTGTGATTATTATTTGTAGATAGGAATTCAAGTTTGCTTGATTTATATTATACCACAAATTAAAGTAAACGGAAAAGTCAAAATGGAAACTATGGGTCATTGACACCGGTTATTCTCTATAAGTTTCACCATGCAGCAACTAAGAAAGGTTTGTGTAATCCAAATTTGAATAAATGGAGAACCTAAACCCTCTATTGACACAAATGACCAGATCTAAAGTCTAAATATCCAAAAAAAAAAAAAAAAAAAAGAAGACAAAAAATCAATGAAAAACTTGTATTTTATGAGAAAAATATCTTTTAACTAGTGTTCCATAGATGAGTTTTTTAATTATGAAAATAAGGTTATTTCATGTTATTTTTTACCCTTTTATTATTAATCTATGTTGGTTAAACGATGGATTTGCCAAGAAGCTAGTATTCCCTGGTTTCTTAGCAATTCGTGGAGGGAGATTAGGGCTATGAGTAAGGCATTGACGTGGTACTGTATACACGTGTTCAGGGAGACTAACTCAGTGGCGGATGCATTGGCTAGATTGGCGCAAGTGGAGCTATTGTCTAGAACTTATTCCTGGGACGCGTTGCCTAAAAGAATAAGGTCCTTAATTATTCTTGATAAGAATAAGACGGCGTATGTACGGCTCTCGGATGCTAAATGATCATGTCAAAAAAAGATCATATGGATTGGGAGTGGATTTGTCGTGAAGAACTTATATTGTTCTATGATTTTTGGTGTTTGGAGTTTGCTAGATATGAGCTCAAGTGGAAGATTAAAGTGGACTGGTGCTGGTCGGTGTTGTTAAGGATGCCACGGTATTGCGATGGATGCCATTTTGTAAAAGGTTCTAGTTTAGCGTTGTGCAAATTGAGGAGTAGATGTTGTCTTTGCGAAGAAATGGTGCAAAATTTTTTGTCAAAGTCTACGTACTTGTGTCTGTTTTCAGTTCGTAAGTTTAGAAAACAGAGTGCCCTCTGCTGCGAACCTTTGGTGTGCAGCTTTTTCAAGACGGTGTGGAGCTGGCTGAATTGCTGGAACAAAGTGAAAACTGCTGCAAAACAGAGCACTCTCTGCCA
Organism: Berberis vulgaris; assembly: GCA_963556465.1. Taxonomy (NCBI): domain Eukaryota; kingdom Viridiplantae; phylum Streptophyta; class Magnoliopsida; order Ranunculales; family Berberidaceae; genus Berberis; species Berberis vulgaris. The sequence continues at coordinate 8,123,493 of OY747133.1, forward strand.
CACATTAGAGCACTCTCTGTTGCAAAATAGAGCACTCTCTGTTGCAAAATAGAGCACTCTCTGCTGTAATACAGAGTGCTCTCTGCTTCCTGCTGCAGCTGTTCTGACAGTGCGTGCTCGTAGGTGATTAGCAATGGTGCAATTTGGCAATGACATTAATCTGATGCTTGTGAGACTTCGAGAATGGTTGACGTATTATGTTCTTTTAGTGCTAGTATGTTTTTAGCTATGCATTATGTAGTTGAATGTGTAGGAATTAGGAGAGTTTTTTTTTTTTTTTTTTTTTTTTTTTCTATTGATTTTAATGATGTATTTTCATTGGTTTCAATCTCGGGTAAAGTCGTCATGTACCCCCGACATGTGTAACAAAATTTTTTCCTAGTAATAAAGGTCTGGCATCCCATAGCTGCCCCTCCCCACTGGAGGTTTTTTTTTAAAAAAAAAAAAATCCATGTCTGAAGGCTACATGATTGACTTTATAGGGCTAACCAGGTATGGAGGCTATAATATTGTTGTCACTTAATAACCTCGTCGCCTTCATTTCGTATCGAGACTTGCTTTCGCTCCGGTCCACCGCCTCCACCTCGCATGAAGACTTACTTTTGCTTCTCTCCAGTCCAGTCCATTTAAGCAGCTACAATCAATACCCGCAGGCTTATCAACGACGAAACACATGTGCTCCAAATAATCGGACGAAAACTCACAAAATCCTAAATGATGAGTCTCGAATCCGAAACATCTCACAAGGAGAGTGGATGTCTGATCAACTAAGCTACAATTGGTGGATTCTATAATATTAAGAAACTTGATAACTATATCACTTCTTATGAGATTAGGCATAATAACATGGTTTGTCTAAAATATTCCTAGCTGCATCCTTTAAAGGGCAGAGCCAGAATTCATTTCTATAGATATTGGCATAATATCATTTCTATAGATATTGGTCATATACAAGGGCAGAGCCAGAATTCTCATGGAAGAAGGGCAATTAATTATTATGTGAATTAGTGGAGTAAAGACCCACCATTTAAAGGAGTGTCAAGAAAAAATAGGGTGAAAAAAGAAATACATAATTTTTATGGAGGCAAGAGTATTAATTAAGTGGTCCGTACTATTCTATATATAAATCAACAAAATTTTCAAAGTTGGGGGTGGGTGGGAGGGGGGAGATGAGGTGCACTTTCCCCCCTTGCCTCAATGTGGCTCCGCTATTGGTCATATATTATTTGTTACTGTCATCATACTTAGCTCACATAATGTTCAATTACCATTCATTTACCAACATCAAAACAAAATCTCAACACAGAGCTGAAACATTTTAACTAGGAGGAACTTACCAATATTTGTGGCACCACTGAAGTAAAACCGAAAGGCTTGAGGACAACCTCAAGTATGGATTTCAGCAAAGAAACCATAGCGATCTGAATCATGAAAACTTGGTTGAAATATTTATAGTCGTTCTTCGAGAAAATATACCTAGTCTCATTAGAAATTGTATTCTTATTAATGCACGAGATGCTCAAATCCTCACTATAACTCGTCATGTTGTACAACAAAAGTTATCTTGTGAACAGAAGAAATTTATGCATAGGTGAAACTAATTAAGTTGAAACAAAATGTATATATAGACGTTGTGCAACTTACTTGAAGGAGAGATGGAGAGGCATTTCCGGATGGAAATGGGTACCCATGTTTTGTGTAGGCTTCTAATGGTTGACCATGTCAACTATTCATCCCATGTGTACCTATGGAAGGATCCATAAGGCTCCACTATTTCTAGGATAATTATTTTTAGACATTTTATTAATTATTACTTGCACATAACCAAAAGCACAATCATCCTTGTACAAAATCATAACTGCATATATATGCTAAGCTTCAGAAACAAGGAAATGGTGTTCTCCATAACATGTAAAATCACCACTTCATTTCTTTTGCATGACTTTCTACATATATAAGTTTTAAAAAAGAGGAAATGGTAAATGAAGTACCAGCTCAGCAACATGCCTATGGCGGATGGGTGCATAGATCCAAGGTTCAAATCCAACATGCGACATCTTAGGTGGAAGGGGTTAAGGGATCAAAATACAAAAAAAAAAAAAAAAAAAAAAAAAAAAAAGAAGAGAGAGAGAGAGAAAATGGTCACTAAGCCATTTCACCATTTTCTCCATTCCCTCCCTTCTCTAAGATTGAAATTTCAACATTTGTTTCATAAGGTAAATGGTTTGAGAGGGAATCATGCATGCATACACTATGTATAATACTTTGTCAAACAACTGATTTAAATTGACAATTTAAGCATGCATACACTATATATAATACTTTGTCAAACAACTGATTTAAATTGACAATTTAAGCATGCATGTGGAAGGGTAGAGTTAGAGAAAATGTACACAAAACATGATATCGGGGAACCCATTAAGGATGTAGAACCCTCAAAGCACTATAAATAATGAAGTGTAAGAGTTGTTTAATAAATCACAAAAGACCGAAGACCATGGTCTCCAATACAAACTTCACCATGAATGTTCTGATCTACACCTAGCTCCACCAACAAGCTAAACACAATGTTTAAACTTTTTAATACTCGAGAGCTCTCATATTTAGGGAGTGTTTGGTTGCACCCATTCCATAAAAATATAAATCGTATTTCCACTGTGAATAAGAACTTAGGCGTTTGTTTAGGGTTTTATTCCTGAGTATAGGATTCCTACACGAGCCACATATTCCCACTATTGGTGGGAATCCGACACCTCACATTTCATGAGAAACCAATTCGCGAGACTAAAAAGTCTTTCCTCTCCCCAACTCTCTTCACATTATTGAAGCAGTTGAGCTCGCTCTCCCTTCGAAGCTCTCTCGTCATCGCAAAGAACACCAGGTACCTTTCTCATCTTCTTCACTCTCGATCTCTACTTCTCAATCTATCGATCAAGTCTCTTCTTTCACACCCCTTTGTTCGAATACTGTCCCAAACTTTGTAATCTGTAAACCATAAAGATTTGATGACGCAGCAGGTTGCTAGGTGCGCCCTAACTTGCGATCTCACAAGGAGAAGGAAGGTAAAATTCTCACACAAAGAAATAAAAACTTAAGAGTTTTTTTTATTTGAAACTTGATGCCTACAGATTATACTGAGCTGGTATTTATGCATGAATTGTAGCAGAAATATTACAAGGAAAAATACACGCGGGTAGTTGACTTCTGACACGCTGTGAGTGGCGCGTGGGCGGCGCTTGGGCGGTTTGGCGCTTGGGTGGTGCTTAGGCGGCACTTGGCGACTTGGTGCAGTTCCTGCATCATTTGATCTCTCGCGCTCCCCTCTCTCCATCTCTATTGATCAAACACAAAAGTTTTCAATTTTGAAACCCCAACACGAAATCCCCAATACGCATCTCACAATTTTATGAGATCTGAACTCTAGCCTAAAAAAGCCCTAAAATTTGAATCACGGATGGGAGATTTGAATCAATGCTAACTTGTGTATTAAGTGATTTTCCAGGTATTTGTCTGAAGTAACTCTCCAGGTAACTAGCCACCACGGATTATATATGTGTCTCATTACAATTTACTTTGTTTCATCATCACTTGAAGATCTGCTCTAAAGGGAATTCATTTCCACAAGTTGCGAAGCTCAGGTGAAATGATTAGTAACAGAACCGTTTCTTAATTTCAGTGCTTTTGTTATCTTTTGTATTGGGAACTCTGGAATTTAATTGATTGAATAAGAGACATAGAGACCCAACTTGCAGATGTTGGGTTTCATGTTTCTTTTGGGTGGTTTTGGGTTTCTTAATTCTTTCTCTTTGTGATTTTGATGATCAGAGGCCAATATGGATCATCAATGGTTTGATTGAGTATTTTTGAATGGAAATATGTCCCACTTGACAATCTGATTGTTTTTTTCTTAGCTTTTATGTTTTCTTGTATGTTTGCATGGTTTCTTATGATTGTTTTAGTAACTGATTAAACAAGTGAGAGAGCCATTTGAGAAATTGTGCCTAATTGTGTTTTTAGGAGTGTTTTGGATGTGGGATTGAAGAACAAGGGGAGTCCATTTCGTAATTAAAATGAAATAGCCATAGTACAGTAACAAATTGATAACTGGATGTAATTAAAATGAAATGCACTTCATCGGTAATTGCATGATATTTCCCATCCAAGTTGAAGAACATGGAAAAAGTTTCACTTGAAATTTGTCAGTATCTTCTCCAAAGAACCATTACGTTACATATTAAATGACACCAATCTATCTCCTTGTGAATGATATCATAAGACAATTTAGGTGCAAATCATTTAACTTTGAAACAGACATCCCTGTCGAAATAGTTGGTTGGTTTGATTTTTGGTGAAATCATTTAACTTTGATTTTCTTTTTTCTTTTTTTTATTATAAAATCTTTGTTTGTTCTTGAAATTGCAAGACATGAAAACCTGATAATGAGTCATAAGAAAATTGATCAGTTACCAATTGCCTATACCTTTACCATGTTATGCAATTATAGTGCTATGAGTACCTCATATTATGTTCTTGAGCCTCACTAGCATAATAATACTATAGTCATCAGCATAGTACATTCAATGGTTTTTTGTTTCCAAATCAATTAGTCAACGGATATTCGGTGTTTCCAAAGAGATCAAATATTGGTCAAAAGAAGAATACACCTGCTTCTAATGTTTCCAAATCAATTAGTCAACGGAAATTCAGTGTTTTTTCCTCTGCATCATACTGGTTGTCGCAAATTAAGCTTTCAGAATCTGCTACTAAGCACTCAATTTTCACTCAGGTTCTCAAGCTTGCCTTGGAGTCTGGATGTGAGGTACACCAACTGACGATTTTTTTTCTAATTTGCATGTTTATATTTTCAAAATTACATTTGCCGAAATTTTTTTTTTCAAAGAAATCATGTTCTAGCACAGAACTGCAATAAAGTGAACACTAAAGTACTTTCAGGAATACATTTAGCGTCAATGAACTTGTCTCATTGATTCGAGGTCAACAAAAACGACTTGATTTTAGAGATGCCTTCATTATAATATGCTGATCTCTTAAATAGATTTAATTGGTCCCAGATTATATTGCACGCAAGTAGCTTAGAAGGTCTAAATCTATCTCGCTTTAACTAACAAACCTCATCTGGCAAATAACATCGATCTTTTGATTAACTTTTTAAAGCATATATCCCTTTCACAACTTAGGTGTATACTTTTACATGCTTTTTGAGGTGCCTGTGTATCTAGGTATTTTGAACTCATGGCTGGTGATATTAGTACATGGAGTGCAGGATATTGATTGGCTTTGTTAAAGTGCAGCCATTGCAGAGAATGTGGGATGAACTGAAATCCTATGCACGTCGACACAACCTCGTTGAACTTGAAGAGCCAGTGAATGAATTATTTAAGTTACAATATCTCGGAGGCTCTAGAGCAGCTACAACTCTCTGAGACAATTTCTCAGTTACCTGAGTAGGGAACTCGATCCTTAGATGAAGATGTTCATAGTTCTACTTCTATTGATGCAAGGAAACTCAAACCCAAGTCCTTGAACTCTGAAAACGTACAAGTTCCGTCAGTTGCAAATTTAACAAAGAAGAATACCAGTCCGAGAATCATTCAAACAAACAAAACGAGAGACGATGTTGTAATTGATTGCAACTATTTCACTTTGTAATGGTTGCAAGATTATTTTAATTTCGGTATTAAATATTGGTATTTGAATATTTGGGGTTTATAATCTCATTGGATGTCATTCATTTGTTGATTATTTATTTAATTAAAAACAAATAAAATTTTACATATTGATTTTTGTGAAAAAAACATTTGTAACACGTCGAGGTGTTGCTAATATTTGAACATTGTAACATGCTACACTACCACTAGAAACATTGGACAACTATTATGATATTTGAAGGTTGTAACACGTCAAGGTGTTTGTAATGCCTTGATTTGCAAGAGTTTTATGGTGTTACAAATTTTTTTAGGAACAAAGCTAGTGTGTTACTAATTACTCATTTTGGTGTAGTGATCTGAAAATAAGAATGTTGGTGATAGAGGAAGATTATAGTCAAGAAGATAATTTGTGGAAATAAGGTTTTTGTTTAAGGATGAATATGCCTTCTAATGATAGAAGGGTCACTAGATGATTGACTATGAAGAATTAAAAGCTATAATGGAAAAGGGAAATAAAAAGTTAGATGAGAATGTGGTGCAAATTTTCGATGAAGATGCTTATTCGTTGTCTGCAGCTTCAACATTAGTAAGTCATTTTGATGAATGACCTCTTAATTCGGATTCTACCTATCCTATGTGTCCCCTTAGGAATTGGTTATCTAACTTTAGATAAATTTATGGCGGAGTTGCCTGTATGGGCAACAATGAAAAATGTAAAATTACAAAGATAGGTAATGACATGAGAGAGGCGATTTTGTTTCTCTAAGGGCGGCTTGGTCTTTTTTCTAGATTAAATTACAACCATTTGATTAATCCTAAGATCTAATCTGGACCGTCTACCCTAGGGCGTCTCATCTTTCTCATTGCGGCTCTCCAAGCCGCCAAGGGAGAAGATCCTCCATTGGGGAATGGTGGAGCCTTAATCGAGGTTAAGCACCGTAGTTTCCTCCAAGCTTTGGGAGTGGTGAAGAAGTCTATCATTGAAGAAGAACCTATGAAGGGGAATCTGTTTCGTAAGGATGGATGCCCGGCTCTTTCAATGAATAATAAGGAGGCAAAGCGATGTGAAAGGTATGTAGAGAAGTTTGTCATAGTTCTTAAGTTTTCTAGCTATCGCCCTTCTCTTGAGACTATCCATGAAACCATCCATAGATCTTGGGGAGTTATGGGTGATTTTACCATGGGATTGTTAGATCCAAGACATGCGATTGTTAGATTTCATTCGGAGGAGGAAGTGAATAAGGCCTTGTCAAGGGACTCTTTTATGATCCGTGGGGTTAGATTTAAGGCTTTCCGTTGGCATCAAGGATTTAGCCTTAGGGAAGATCCATTGCTAGCCCCTTTGTGGGTGGATCTTCCTAATCTCCCTTTACAATTTTTCCATCCATTGTTTTTAAAAGAGGTTGGCGATTCCATTGGCTCTTTTCTTCGTATTGATGATAGCACCCTTGGTTTCTCCCGTCCTGGGGTTGCTAGGATGTGTGTAGAGATGTATTTGTCGGAGAAGATTCCTAGTAGAATATGGATGGAGTTTTTCGGATCCGCCGGATTTTGGGAAAAGATTATATATTCAGGTTTTAAATATTGTGAGAAGTGCGCTATGGTTGGCCACACCTTTGAAGCTTGTCAAAAGTGATTGGGGACTCGTAAGGATACCCGTAAAGAGGGGGATAATGTTGCATCGAATAAAGTATTAGAGGAGAGTAAAAAAGCTGCGATATTAGGGACTAAAAAATCGGGGTTTTAGGCTAAAAAATGGGGAAGCTAAACAGGTTTACAGACCTGTCGTGAAAGCCGTTGAAAAATCAGAGTTCACAGTTGGTCACGTTAGCTCTTTGGCGGGTCAAGTTGGTCTTAGCAGGGCGAAGGATGCTGCGGGCGTTGAGGTGGCCAGCCAAGTGGTGAAGCCTATGTCTAAGCAAGGTGAATATGGTGCATCTTTGTCCAAAAATCGATTTGAAGTTTTAGCAAGCTTAGACCTTACTAAGCAAGATGAAGCTGTTGTAGTAAGTGCCAAAACTATTCCTGTTAATACCAATCATGCTGAGCTTTCAAATTATAAATCAGAGAATGCCTTTCTCGACTCTGTTTCAGTGGATTTTTTGGGAATGAAATCTGATGCTCAAGGTATTAAAAACAAGGAATTTGTGGCTGGTTTGGAAGGAAGTATAATTTCTAATACTATCTCAGATACTAAAGATGGCAACGACATAAATTTGGAAGCTAAGTCGGGTGCCAATAAGCTTTCTATTATAAGTCCGATGGAAAGGAAAGAGACCGAATTCAAAATTGATTGCTTAGCAGCTGGGTATACTTCCTGCGAGATTGCGCAAGCTTTGCAAGCTGAATCGGAGGAGTTGTCGACTAGGATTGGGACCACGAACAATGCAAGTGTGATTTCTATGGAATTAGCGGTGAAAGAGGTCGAAACAGGGCCTGGATTGGCTGCTGCTGATCGCATGGTTACATAGGATGCTGTGGCTGTTGTTCATTGCGTGATTACAGGGGATGCTGGACGCGTGATTACAGGGAATGTGGAAGCTGCGGCCGGTGGTGCTGCTGGCAATACAACATGCTCTGGATCAGTGTCTGATCACTCTGGTTTAGTTAATTTTTTGGCTTCACGTCCTGGTTCAGTGGGTGTGATTTCTGATCCTGAATCGAGTATGGCGGTTATATGTTTCGACCCGAGTCAGGGTCATGTGGGACAAGATTCAATTTCAAGATGATAATGTTCTAACTATCATGAGTAATCCAGAGATAAGGAAAGAGAATAGGCAACAAGGTGAGGTAGAACATCCGGAAACCAGTAAGTTGGGAGAGACTTTGAACATGACCATTACTTTGGTTAAAGAGTTTCAACGTCTACGGAGGAAAAAATTAAACATTAACACGTTAGAAAGCACCAGTGATGATAGTGATGACATTGGTTCAGAGTCTGAGGTTGGTCCGCAGGCAACTTTGAGTAGTGATTTGGATCTAGGAGCAGTGTCGGGGGGAGAGAAAAGTACGAAAAAGAGTAAGAAAGTCAGGATGGCACACCCTTCAGGTACGCGTCGTATGGCGAGGCCGAATGATTATAATAAAAAACCAATAATGTTTGACAACATTATATTCTAGAATGCTTGTGGAGTAAGTAATAGAGCTACGAAATGCAGACTTAAGACAATGGTTAAAGAGTTTAAAGTGCGTCTCATTATGATAGCAGAACCTATGATTGATGCTAGTCGTTTCTTGGAGATTGGCAACAAAATTAAACTGTCAGGATTTACGTCTAATGAAGCAGCGGGAGGAAAGATATGGATTTTTTGGGATTCTGATTTAGTGGTGTCGGTTTTGGATGTGTCAGATCAGTGCATTCAATGCCAAGTAACTGTTTCCAATAATCAGTCTTTCTTTATTACTTTCATATATGCTAAGTGTACAGTGGAAGAAAGAAGGGATCTATGGTCCCAGATGGAGTCTTTGGCGGTTCAATATAATGGTCCATGGATGGTTGAAGGGGATTTCAATGTTATTGTCACTGAGCAAGATAAACTTGGCTAGCATGTCAAACTTTTTCAGAGTGTATTGAGCACTGTGGCCTGATTGATTGTGGCTATAGTGGCCCTAAATATACTTGGTGTAACAATAGGTGTGGTGGTGACCGTATTTGGGCTAGGCTGGATCGAGTGCTCGTCAATTCTTTATGGTTTACCAATTTCCCCAATACGAAGCCAGAACATTTTCAACGCACGTTTTCGGACCATGCACCTATTTTGGTTTCTTTCCATATACAGGCTAGGGCGGGTTTCTCACCTTTTCGATTTCTGGATATGTGGACAACCCATCTGACTTTTCACACCTTGGTGGAATCGATTTGGGGTCAGCAGTGTTCCAATAGAAGGGCGTTCGGCGTTGTTGAATTTAAAATTAAATCCATTCGCAAAGCGCTTATCCAATGGAATAGGGATGTTTTTGGTAATGTTTTCAGCAGACTTAGGGCTCTAGAGGATGAAATGAGTCAATGGGAAAATCTTCTGATTTCAGGTTGGGAAATGAATGGCCGCAATAGAGCCAATGTGGATGCTAATTGGGATGTCAACGCTTGCTGTAATTTGAGCAGATGTCAAGCGGAATACAGATTGGCTCTTAAGCAGGAGGAATTGTTTTGGATGCAAAAAGCGGGGGAGAAAGAATTTAAGGATGGAGATGCATGTACTAAATATTTTTTTGCCTCAGTCAAATCTAGACAGAAAAAAGGTCGATCTCTTCAATCACTTTGCAGTGTGGCAGAAAATATCTTATTCGGGTGAAATTCTCAGAGAAGCCAATGATTTTTTCTTTCAGCTTCTCTCTTTCTAGGATGCTCAAGGAGTTGACAGTGACTTGTTGGATTGTATTCCTACTGTTGTTTTGGGTCTGGAGTGCGATCGTATACTTGCGTCGTTGGAGGAAGTTAAGAATGCTAAATTTCATATTCCGAGGAATAGCACGCCAGGTCCGGAATGATTAACAACGGTTTCTTTTAGTCATGCTGGGACATTGTTGGTGTTGATATTTGGAAGGCAGCTATTCAGTTCTTTCAGGGTGATGCTTTGCCTTCCGCTTTCTCGGCTAATTTCATAGCTATGTTGCCTAAGGTGGACTCGCCAGGTTCTTTATCTGATTTTCACCCTATTAGTCTTTGCAATGTTATTTACAAAATTTTCAGTAAAATTCTTTGCAATAGACTAGCCATACTGCTTCCAGGTATTATATGTCAAGAACAGGGGGCCTTTGTCAGGGGTAGATCCATTGTGGAAAATATTGGCTTGGCTCAAGAAATGGTGTGTGACATTCATAAAAAGGTAACAGGTGGTAATGTTGTTTTCAAAATTGATATGGAAAAAACATATGATAGGCTGGAGTTGTCTTTTATCTTATCTATGCTTAAGAGATTTGGGTTTTCGAATAGAGTCTGCCATCTGGTTTCCAACTGTATTGCTCATTGTGGTTTCTCGGTATTGGTGCAAAGAGTTTATAATGGTTATTTTAAATCCTCCAGAGGATTGAGACAGGGGGACCCCCTTTCTCCACTGTTGTTTGCTATAGCCTCGGAGGTTCTTAGTCGTGGACTATTGGGCGCTTTTGCAAGAGGTGATATTTGTTACTATTATACGCCTAGACACTGCCGTCCTTTGTCGCATCTTTTGTACGCTGACGACACCCTTATCTTTCTTAATGGGAGAAAGTCATCCATTACAGAGTGTATCAAGTTTTTGGAAGAATATGCACGTATTTCAGGACAAAAAATTAATGCAGTGAAAAGTTCTTTCATGGTAGAGGAAAATATAGCAGTGGAACGTGTAGTGGATATCAAGACCTATACAGGCTTTCAATACATAGGATCTCCTTTGAAATACTTGGGAGTGCCTATCTTTCAGGGAAGATGCAAGATTATTTATTTTGATAAACTGATTAACAACATACAAAAGAAGATCAATGGGTGGAAGGCTAAGCTTTTATCCCCAGGTGGGAGATTGACTTTGATTAAGCATGTCTTGAGCTCTATTCCGGTATATACGTTAAGCGCCATGTGTGTTCCTAACCAAGTTATCGCTAGAATCCATTAATTATTGGCTGATTTCTTTTGGGGTGACTATGAAGGAAAATCAAAGAAGAAGTGGATCTCTTGGGAAAAAAATTGTTTTCCCAAGGGCGAAGGAGGTTTGGGTGTTAGGAACATTGTTACTGTCACTAAGGCCTTTCACTTGAAAGCCCTTTGGAGTGTAATAAATTATGATTCTTTGTGGGCTAAGTATATGAGATGCAAATACTGGAAGGACAGGGTCTTCGTCTTCTATCAGTTAGAAAAGAATAATGCTTCGCCTTTTATGAAAGAGATCATGAAGTGTAAAGGAGTTTTTGTTGGTAACAGTCTTTGGCGCATTGGTTGTGGGAACTCGAGTTTCTTTGCTTCTAATTGGAACTCTTCGATAGTACTCTTGAGGACGTTTGGTTTGGAGGTTCAAGAGATATGGCCCACATTTGCGGAGGTTCGGAGTGGGGATTTTGAGCTTGTTAGTCCTGAGATGAGAGTGTTGGCAAAATCTCTTTTCGAGGGTAGACTTCAGGGGAGCAAGCGAGATAAGGATTATTGTATTTGGACCCAGATCCAGTTGGCCTCTTTAGTTTGCATTCGGCTTATGAGCTGCTCCGTGATAAGAAAGGTAGAAATATGTTGTTTGATAAAATCTGGTTGTCTCCCTTGCCTTCTAGAATCTCAGTTTTTGTTTGGAAACTTCTTTTAAGAGGTGTCCCAATTGATGGGGAACTTCACAGATGCGGGTCAACCTTGCGTGGAAGTGTTGTTGTTGTGTTTCCTCTAGTGTGGAAACTCTAAATCATCTATTCCTTGAAGGTGGCTTGGCCAGAGGAGTGTGGAATCATTTTGAAGCCATTTTTGATATTCATATTAGGAGGCCGGCGGAAATCACCACGATCTTGAGAGTTTGGTTTGGTAGATCGAATAAGAAATCTCAAGTCGGTTTACTCTACTTTTTAACACCTATGTTCATCATCTGGGAAATATGGAAACAACGGTGTAGGGGTGTTTTTGATAATGGAAAGCCTAACGTGGTAACAATTATTTTGCTTGTCAGGAGGAACATTCGCTTGGAGAATTCCATTTTTATTCCTAAGCGGGTGAGTGAGAACAAGTCCCCTCTTTTAGCCCTTGGTCTGCCTATTTCTTATGTTATGACGAAGGGAAATAGAGTGGTATATTGGAACGCTCCCCTGGAGGGTTCAGTGTCACTTAATGTTGATGGGTCTTTGAGGATCACCAAGGCGACAACTGGTATTATTATCAGGAATAGTTTAGGTGAGTGTCTGATGGCTAAACAAGTCGCTCTGGGTGAATGTTCAAATAATTTCGCAGATGCTCATGCGGTTAGGGTAGGGCTTCAGTTGTGCAACAGTCTGAAATTCTCAAAGGTTTGCATTCAAACGGATTCTAAAATTGTGCGAAGTTGGTTCTATGAGGAATTTAAAATTTCGTGGCACATGAAAAATGATTGGCGGGAGATTAAGAGATTGGCTTCTTGTATGGAAGTTGTTTGTGTTCACATTTACAGGGAGCCCAATGTGGTAGCAGACGCTTTGGAAAATAGAGCTCAGAAGGAGGGTGTTAGTCGTGTTTTTTGTGCTACAAATCTCCCACGCAGGATTGCTGGTCTGGTCCGTTTGGACAAGGTTCATACCGCATACATTCATGTTCCTAAATGAGTTGTTTAGTGCGGATGGTGGTGTTGCGTTGGTGCCTGGCAGCGCTGGTTTATGCAGCCAGCAACAGGGAAGACGCTGGCTTCAGTGGAGCTGCTACGAGGGGCGCACTGTGGATACCAAATGGCATTGTAAGCTGCAGACTTTGTAAGTTGCTGCAGGTGAATTTGTTTGGTTGGTGCAAGCAGGTGATGCTGCGATTGCTGATGGGTGAAGCTCGGCATGTGGTGGGTGTGCAAGGTCATGCTGATGCGAGGACCGGCCTACTCTGCAAGGGACTCTGCAGGTGGCTTGCGCGGTGTTTTTTAATGCGGAGAACAGAGTGCACTCTGCTGCAAACTGGACAACGTGCTCTGTCTCACTGGAAAAAAGTGCTCTGTTTCTCCTTATAAGCTGGACAGAGTGCTCGATTTTGCGGATTTTTCCTGCTGTTCTGGCAGTGTATGTCTTGTGCCAAGTTGCTGCTGGCCTAGGGTTTTCCTGCTGCTCTGGCAGCGTATGTTTTGAGCTATTTTGCTGCTTGTGCGGGTTCGAATATGGCTGGTACGGTGTGCTGTTTTGTGCTCGCAGGATTTGGTTGGCAAGTTGCAAATTGGCATGTTGCAAATTGAGATTGCATGTTGTTGCTTGCGAGAAGCCCCTTGCTCTATTTTGAGCTAATTTGCTGCTTGTGCGGGTTGGTTTTGCAAGTTGCAAATTGGCAAGCTGCAAATTGTGGTTGCAAGTTGTTTCTTGCAAAAAGCTTTTACTATTTGCACTTTGCAAGGTTTTACAAGGTTTGTTAGTTATGCCATATGCCTTTTTAAGGTCTATGAGTTAGGAGAGTTTCTTTGTATTGGTTTTAATGATGTATTTTCATTTGTTTTCATTTCTCGGGTAAAGTCGTCATGTACCCCCGACAAGTGTAAAAGATTTTTTTCAAGTAATAAAGGTCTGACATCCCATAGCTGCCCCTCCTCACTGTAGGTCAAATTTAAAAAAAAAAAGTTGAAGTTGTATAATGGACTTGTTCAGGTTTTGAATGTTGATCGGTATGTACTCGATTTGAAGAAGAATTGCATCTCTGTTAGTGTTTTATAGTCCAAAAGTTACAAGGTTATGGTAAATGGTGAAGCTCCAAAAGTCATTTATAGTACATTTTTGTTGTTGAAGGCGGTTCAAATGGTAACATGTACTTCTTGAAGAGGAATACAGTTACAGGTAAAGAGAAAGTTGAATTTGGTTGAATAACTTGTGTTGTTGATGACGCTATAAATGTTGCTTATAGTGGAATTACTGATAGCTCTAAGGATGTATGTTTCAATACCTATAGGCTTTGTTATTTGTGTGCAAGTAGTAAAGGTTAGAAGGGTATGCATGAGTTGTAAAGAAACATTTTGTAGAAGATATGAAGCTATGCAACATGGATTTTTGTGAACATTTTGTTTCTGGATTTTTTTATTTTTTATTTTTATTTTTTTTTTATTAAACCTCTAGTGAGGAGGTGTAACTATGAGATGCCAAACCTTAATTACTTGATAAAAAATAACCTTATACACCATTCGGGGGTACATGACAACTTTATCCTAAATTTTTACGTTTTTTCTTTACATACCGAAATATTTCTTAAAATTAGGAAACCGAAATTAACTCGAAAAACAAAATCACAATTGCTGGTTTCTAATAATGCAATACTAAATGTAATATGATGTGAGATTGAAACTTTGGATGCTTGTATTATGACTTTTTGCTGCAGAAACATCACAAAACCGTCTAAATAATTCCTCAATTGGTTTGATTATCTGCTCAGATTAGACATGAAATGTGGAAGAAATCAAGATAGATTGATAGAATAACTCAGTTCCACTTCATATTTTCATATAATCACAAGAGATTCAGACTAGTTTTGTAACTTGGAAGGCCAACCAAGAAATGGAAACATTGGATTTTGCTAAGTGAATTCATAAAAAAAGAAACCCAAGGTTTGCGAGAACAAACCCATTTAAAAAAAAATCTATATTTTTGTAAACTTACTAAAATAATCCCAAAAACTCACTACAAGAAATTGGCAAGTTAGTGGCGGTTATTTAGCGACGTGTTGAAAAAACCGTCGCCAAATACTTTATTCAACGACGGTTGTTCAACCGTCGTAGAATAATATTGTTTAACGACGGTTATAGTTACTGGCGACGGGTTTAACTGTCGTTATAAATAAAAATAGATTTTTTTTACCCAACCGTTCCTTAAAACCCTATCCCTTATTTTCTCGATCTCCACTCTCCATCGTCCCCTTCCCCTTAGCTCGTCCACCACCACCACTATCACCACCTCCCACCAATGTTTGCTTCCATCTTTTCTTCTTCCTTCTTCTCTCCCTCTCTCTC
This sequence comes from Berberis vulgaris, assembly GCA_963556465.1. Classification (NCBI taxonomy): domain Eukaryota; kingdom Viridiplantae; phylum Streptophyta; class Magnoliopsida; order Ranunculales; family Berberidaceae; genus Berberis; species Berberis vulgaris. The sequence continues at coordinate 8,138,770 of OY747133.1, forward strand.
TTTACTCTATTAAGAAAATAAATCAACAAAAAAGGGAAAAGTCGCGCAAAAGAGTAGATACTCGACCGAGTTTTTAGTGATTTTGAACAACAAACCATCAAATTGTTGATTGTTTCTTCTCGTTCATGCTCAATTGGAAGGCCGGGATTCTTGTTTCTCCTCATTTTACAGAGATTCTGTGTTCTTCGAATTTTAGGTTTTGGTGTTTCTTGGTCGAATTCGTTCGGTGTGAGAGATGCAATTAAGGTTTGATAGATGTGATGAGTTTCTCCTCCATCTCTGTGAATGTTGACACCTTCTCTTTCATTTCGATTCTTGTTGTTGTTTGTATTGTTCATCAATTTGAGTTTGAATGTTGAGAAAATTTTGGGTACAAAGGAAGATTTTTCGATTCTTGATGTGGATTTCGATTATTTGTACCGGGAAAATTGTTCATCTCCACCACCTCCATTATCACCATCACCGCCTCCCTGATCGATTGCAACCCTTGCTACACCTTATTGAGCGATCGATTGGTCCCTCAACACAATCGAGCGATTGAACAATCTTTCTTCTTCAGGTGAGTTCTTCATTTCTTCATCAGCTCATTCTTCTTATAGATTCATTATAGCTTCAACTTCAAAGTCTATGACAATGGAAGCATATTAACAGGTTAGGTCTTTATTACATATTACATTTTTGTAAAAATTGTCAAATTTCATATTCTATTCAGTTGTTCTGAAGGTTGCTTTGTTTTTTTTGTATATCTTATCAGTCTTATTAACTTCTTTGTTTTATGCACTGAAAATATTTCATCATTTTGGTTTTACCAAAGCTTGATGCAAAAAAGTTACATTAGTTTCTCACTTCCCATGGTTGTATCATGATGTTTATATGGATTATCTTAATCAAGTTTAACAGTCCAACAACTTGTTCAATGAGGTGTTCTTCAACATTCGACAGTGTGTTTACTGAGGTGTACTTGTTGGTGATTAGTGTACCCTGGAGGATGAGTCTTAATTGTTTATTTTTCAAGCAGACATGAAAGACGATGCGATCTTAAATGAAGATGGAATCAAAAGCACAAATAGCGAGATTGAAAGCGCCAAATCACTTTGATTTGATCTAGCTACTCTAAGAATTGCTACAAAGGATTTTTCTTATGCATATAAATTTGGGGAAGGAGGCTTCGGTTCTGTTTACAAGGTAATAAATAAATTATTTTAGTACCTTGAGAATTCAGATAATTCCTTCATCAATATTGTGCAGTTTAAGATTTTTTGGCACTTGTAACTATCATGAATACTTTTTTTTTTCCTGAAGAGCAGAGGAAGTTAATAAAGGCCCACAAACTTTCATTTTAAATAAATCAAATAAAGGAGCTTATTACAGCCACTCATAAACAATTGCGTCCACATTAATAAAACTATTTTCTTTAAGTCATCAACAAATGAGCTGAACTCATTAATAAGTTTCCTGTAAAATGGCTTCCCAAGAGGTCAGCTGCTCTCTTTGTTTCTTTGTACTAGATAAAACAAACTACCCTTTTGCAGCTTACATTGTCTTTGTCTTTGGTTGGTGGAGGAGTTCCATAAGATGCACTTGGGCGGACTGAGCTGTGGTCGTGCTATTAATCCCAGCTGCAGTACCATTGCTCATGCTGGGGCGATGGGGGGTCTTTAGCTGGCTGTTTTGGGTGGTCATCTCTCGGGGTTATTTAGTTTCAGCTTTATGATATGTTTTTTTTTGCTACTTGTGATGGTAATCTATCATGGGGTCTCCTGTGGTGCGAGCAGGTTGTTGTTGGTCCTTTAGCTAAGGAAATGAGAAGGGAGAAACTAGAAGAGAGAAACAAAGAGATTAGCTGCCTAGGAAGAAGAGACCGGAGGGATAGGGAAAAAACAAAAAAAATGAAGATATATAAATAAAACGAAAAATGATGATACACCTGCTGTAGACGAATATGAAGAAGAGAGGGGGAAACAGTTCAAATGTGGATTGAAAAATGAGGAAGAGAAGGGCTGTGGGAAGCAGTTTAGGGTGGTTGGGTTTGTTGAAAAATTGGGGCATCAACCAGGCCAAAATGGTTCTTTTCCGAGACAATTCATCATTGCATCCATGTTCTGCCTCTCTACCAAAGGTAGGAACTGACAGTGAGACCCTCCTTACTTGTTTTAATCTAGGAACTGGTTTCTGTCTCCAAGGTGTGAAGCCAGAACCACAATTTTCAGCCCGGTGCACACCCAGGTTGATTTCATCACCCATGCGCATACTTTCAATGTTACGCATTCTAGACTGGTTCTGCTGCCCAGTCCATGCTGAGGAGCCAGAGGCTGAACCATTTAGAACTATTCGGCGTCTTTTATTCTCAGTTTTCATTCCTGAAACTAGCATTTCAATCAAAAAACTAATAACAATGCTCTGGAATTCAGGTTTTTCAGCGGAAAAATAAGTGAAATAGAAGGAACTGATTGTTGAACAAAAAGTGGTAAAAATATACAAAGAACACATTCATATAATATATAGAAAGTGAAAGTCTGCGTCCCAAGGAATAGAGTTTTTCGAATCTAATCTCAAGGAAAAAATTGTCTTGATTTTTTCCATTATCAGGATGTTCATTTGTGGCCTTTTTTTCAAAGAAGATATTTTGATTGCCAATTGAAGCACAAGAGAAATAATATATCTGAACACAGCTAGCTAGCGATTGTTTGCGAGTTTTGGATATTATTAATTCTTAGTGATATCAGACAGAGGAGGACTCCTCTTCATTCAGTAGCCATTTTATTGGGTTGGAAATTAAACTGTTTATGACACTTAAGGTATCCAGGAGCATTTCTGCGCTGCTGATCATGTACATCAGGAGCTGGCCAGATTACCTAAAGTATTATTGATTCTCCACATACTACCAAAAACTCAGTCTCTTGCATCGGCATTTTTTTTGCCTTTGACCCCATTAGTTTTTCATTGCCTGTCTTCGAGTAGACCACATTCTGGACACCTGACCTGGAATACTCTATAACACTAACTGATGAAATTCCAGCAACTATTTGATATTTCTAACCAGCCCAATTTTATATCTTGGAACCCTCTTATCAGACTGATTTTTTTTTCTTTTTTCTTAATTTTTGGTGTTTGATAAGTATGTTTCTTCTTTCGCAGTTTACTGCATGGATACTTGTCTATTTATATTGCTCCTCTTCTAGAACTCACTGTATAAATTTATGCTTATGTTAAAGCACACCTGAGGTTCGTGAGTCGGCTGGCCAGGCATTTAGCACTCTTTATATTTATATTGCTCCTCTTCTAATAATGCATATCCTGGACATGGATCATTTGAATTAATCTGCAAATGGGATATGTTTTTAACATTTCCTTCAAATTAATAACCAGTTTCAGACTTTTTAAAAAACAAATTGTTGTACCTCTTCAGACACTTGATTTAAACGCTCATCAATTATCTGTCATCATGATGTATATGGTTGTCAGGAAACAGTCAGTTTTGTAGCTTTGGTCCTAATTGATGGGGCTTTTTGTTTTTGTCCTTGGAAGCTAAGCAAAGTAAGACTAGATTTCTGTTGCATCGAAAAATAGAGGGTAAGTTTGTTGGTTATGAACAGAAACAAGAAAGGTCTGGCAATTTTGATGAGAACCAGAATGAGACCCAATAATGATCCCAACAACAAGCTCCCAATCTTTCCTGTAAGTAAACCCAAGTTTTATTTTTCTCTTTTTTATGTTTTGGTTTTGTTAATTTAAGATATGAAGTATTGCAATTTAGACAGATTTTGTGTACATTGTTATCAGAGTGAAGCTGTTGGGACACAACCCATTTCTGTAGTCAACCCAATGGATGGGAATTCATCTTCTTCATTGCAAAAACATAATTCCTCAATTGAGAGGTGTGTTTGGGTTTTCTTTGTGTGGGTTCTTTCCTATTTGTAATTTTTTGTTTTGTTTGTATAATTATAATTTTGGGTTACCATGTTTTTCAGAGAATTGAAAGTGGTGCATGATTCGATGCATGCTGCAATATCATCAAGTAAAACAGATATAATAGATGCAGTTCTCAATGATTTCTCGGAGGTAATTTGAGTGATAGAGGATTTTTTTTTTTTTTGAATTAGTATTAATTTGTAATTTTGTATTGATATATTTTCCCCCTTTGCTAATCTACAGCAATGCATTTTCGAATGCAGGGATATTTTAGTCTATCATTTAAAAAACGGCAAGAATTACTACTTGTTCTAGCTAGAGAATATGATGTTAATAGAATGCAAGTTCGCGAATTGATACAACAATATCTTGTTCACGAACTTTTGTCTGCAAAATGCTGATCAAATGGTATCCTTATCATTTTCTTATTATGAACTTTTGTAGGAAAGCCTTTTGTTTTTTGACTGAATGGAGATTTCTTATTATGAACTTGTTATTTTGATGTTGTTTCATTTCAGTTTAGCTGTTATCATCTTTGTTGGCTCCCTTTTGCTTGGATTTCTAATTCATATTTGGGTGTATGGTGTCAAAAAAAACTTATATATTTTTATTATTATTTATGGGTGTATCAATTTATTTTCTAGCAATTCAGGAAAAAAAGAAAAGAAAAGAAAAAAGAATCATTATCTTGGCTTAAATTTGAGTGATTCAATTGACAATGGTAAAGATTGCTAGTACAGCTTTCATGCTTGATTAAGATTTGTGTTACATATTCAGTCCATACGTCCTATAGAGTTCAAACTTAGCACACATCTAGTTTACAACAAGATTTTTTCCTAAAGACTGACTCAAAGCGTCACTGTTTTTTTACTTTTGTTGATATGGCAGGGACATCAGCAGGTGTAGATTTTCCATCCCGTCCTAGGATTTGCTATCCCGTCCTCAATTGATCCAATTTGGCAAAGTAAGTCATTTTAGTTTGTCATTTTCATTTGAAATGTTTTCAACTATGCAATTTCTTTTCTTTCCATTGATCAGTGAAGGAGATGACAAGGAATGGTATTGACTAAGAAAATTTGATTCTGTTTATGCCTTGAGTTTCTTGGAATTGGTGTTCTGTTTAGATCAGTTATTTATTTCTTGTTTTTTGCTTTAACAGTTTTTTGGCTGCCACTTGACATACAATTGTTTGTAAATTGTCAGACTTCAAGGGCATTCCATTCCAGGCCTTTGTGATGAGAAATCTTAAGACAAAACGTAGATAGCTTAATCTTGGCCAGCAGCTTACTGATGAGCTCAAGGTCGGTGAGGCCCTGTAGACAACGACCCTGAGACAACCATTGTACAACTTCGGTTTTGGTTGTTAGATGTAAGCATTGACAATTTGTAACAATTTTAATTTGTATTTTTCTTCTGGACCATGTATAATATTGATTTTGAAATGAAATTAAAGTTCCTCTTAATGTATGATGATGGTATCATATGAGTTTAGTTTAGTGTCGTTTATATTTGATTTTTGATTTTTGAATTGAGTCTAAAAGTTGTAGTGCATATGTTGGATAGATTATCTGCACCCAATGAAAAGAAAACACTACAAGTTGAAAAATGTGATTTTTTTATGGTAAAAAAATTTGAATTATCAAAGGGAATTTAGCGGCGGTTGCAGATCGTCGCTAAAAGGCAAAAGCTGGACTGTTCAGCGAATTTTGGCGACGGTTTATAACCGTCGCTATATAGTATTTAGCGACGGTTATGCCAGCGGTTGCTTAAAACCGTCGCTGAATGACCTAGTGACGCCTTTATTAGCGGCGGTTGGCCAAGCGTCGCTGTATTATTTAGCGACGGTCAAAACCGTCGCTAAATACCTTTATCCACCGTCGCTAAATTACTGTTTTCTTGTAGTGACTCTTTCTTAAAAACACCAATTCTTTATTTAAATTTTTAACCAAACAAAAGAAAAGAGGAAAAACACTTTCAAGTTCCCTAACTCCTTCACACACAACATCTTTCTTTTCTTTCATGTGTACAATGTCTTCCTCATACTTCACACACCAGTATGAGATCTCTCCTTCTATGTTTCATCTCATCTCCGCTACATTGATCTTTCTACGCCCTCCAAAAAAACTTCAAATTAAAAAAACCCTAAAACAAAATAACCCCCAAATAAAAAAAATCCCAAACATCGGTTAGGTCTTTAACCAAGTGAGATTGGTCACTTTTAAAAAAGAATTGTGAAAAAGAGGACCAAACCAAATCACTTGCGTTACTGGTCTTCATGAAGTGTAACAAAAATTATTTGAAAAGATGACCAAACCCAGTCATTGGTTTTTGATGATATATCAAACTGCCCTCTAATCTACATCGTACACATGTCATGATAATTTCGTCAACAGAACAAAGCATGTCTCATTGCATGCCCAATCTAGCAAGGCCCAGACAACACTAAACCCACTATTGGTAGAATTATGAACGTCGGATCCAAATTGCAGCGCGCCACTAAACCCACACATCATGCGGTCAAGCCCAATACTTGTAAGTCCTGATAAGGCAAGTATCTGGGGATCAACCTAAGACAGACAGGTAAGAAATACATTGGTTCTGACTAAAAAACAAATACTAGATTATAAGTCGAGCAGGGAAACTTCCCTACATGGACAACACTCTATGAGGGAAACTTCTCCCGCAGATCTAGGAGCACAAGTCGTATAGGAAAAATTTCCTACATGAACAGTTTCTAACAAGGAAAGGATCTCCAGCAAGATCTCTTTCCCTAAACTACGTCACAAAAGGTCTAGCCGAACAATGACTCTTGCATTATAAATAGAAGATAAGGTCGATAAACAAATGTACGCTACAAGACCCAATTTACATCTTTAAGCCTCTCCTTAGCCTTGTCCAACTTAAGCATCGAGTGTCATCAGCTGCCACACGGTGGTCTATGGCTCACGTGTGTTCCCTATGTAGGTTTAGGTCAAGGCCAGGAAGGAGAGTAGGAATCGGCTACATCAGTTTGGCATCATCTGTGGAGAACGGCAGAGTTTCTCAAAACAAATAGTAATATCACCTTTCCTAGATAGCCAAAAAGATGATGACTACAAGGTCTCACAATAATGGAAACATTGCTAAACCCTCGAACGCTAGAACTAGTAGACCGCCGCCAGCTCTGGTGCCATCGGCACCGCGAGAGGAACCATCTCAAACCCACATGCTAGTAGGAGCCACATCAGACCCAAGGGCGGATCTACTATCAGCCCAGATGCAACAAATCGCATGAGCGGTGGAGATACTCAATCAACAAAACTCCCCACCCGCAAAAGAAGATCACGAGCAGCAAAGCCCGTCCCCAGAAGGTTCCAGGGAACATGTTCAGGAGTATCACCTTGCCCCTATAGCCTCTCAGTAAACCAGAGGCGAAGGAGTGGCCAATAGAGACCTAGCATCCAGAGCCAACAGATATGTCATGCAAAACCCCTCCAACTAGGGGCCATTAATCCTGATGTGTTGTTCAACCTCACTGTCCCTCCGTTCATGAATCATATCATGGATGAACCACTGGCAAAGAAATTTACTCTACCAAAGCTAGAGTTTTATGACGGGATGGGGAACCCGTCCGATTACTTGCACCACTTCCAGCATGTAATGACATTTAAGGAAGTGTTTGAAGCAATAATGTGCCAATCATTCCCAACCAACCTGAAGAAGTCAGCGTTGACCTGGTTCCATAGCCTCCTTCCGAGGTCCATTGACTCATTCCATACACTGGAGAAGATGTTCCTTATGCGCTTTGTAGGCAGCCAATGAATCAGGAAGGGCCCACACTATCTGCTGACCATCAAACAAAAGACAAACGAGACATTGAGGGAATAGGTCATGCACTTCAACAATGAGTTGACTCTCATCGACGACTGTAGTAATGGCACTACATCACAGCCTTCGCCTGGGGTCTTAGGAAAAACAAGTTTTACGATTTCCTTACTCTGGACTCTCCAACCGTTATGGAAAACCTGTTAAAAAAATCCCAGAGATATATCACTTTCGACGAGATGTTGACCGCCAAAAAGGAGGTGAAATCCTAGAAGAAACTCTTTGTCCCCAAAGACAAGAAAAGGGAAGAAAAAGAAGGACGACTACGGGAACAAGAGGAAGCGCAATGATGGTGAGACCGACTTTGGCCGCACAAGGCAAGACAATGCCTCCAATTATGTCGGGTCCAAATCTGTCATCCCTTTCAATTCTAGTCTGTCCGACATCTTCAATTCCATCAAGAATTGGGAAGAACTAAAGTGGCCTGCCAAACAGCAAGGAGACCCCGCTCGGAGTGACAACATCAAATATTGTGCCTTCCATAAGGAAAACGGAAACGATATTGAGGATTGCAGAAATCTCAGAAGTGAAGTCGAGTATTGGATCAGGAAAGGCAAGCTCAAAAAATTCCTGAGCTCGGACAGAAGGTTGGATTGGGCAAAGGAAAAAGAAAATGCTATCAAGGAGATTGAAAAAGAGGTTTCCGACATCATTATGTCCATGGGATCGGCTCAGAGGGAGAACAAAGACGCTGGCCGAGATGCAAACACTGCCCCCGTGCAAGAACCAACAAGTGCAGCAAGAACGCATTCAAAGCCCGATCCCACCATTAACGTTCATGGATAAGGATCTCCAGGGTGTGCATTCTCCTTTCAATGACGCTCTGATCATGTCAGGCCTCATTGCAAAGTAGGAGGTGAAAAAGGCCTTAGTGGATACGGGAAGCTCACTCAATGTCATGTTTCTCAACGCATTCCGCAACATACAACTCCAGAAAAAAGACTTAACCCCTGCCACCCACCCTATGGTCAAATTCAACGGAGAGAAGTGTGTCCCCATCGAAAGAGAAATCTAATGGTGGTGGTAGGAGATCCACAATTGCGGAAGTACCTTGTCCATGAATTTATGGTAGTTGACTTTTCATCCACTTACAACATTATTTTACGAAGACCTTGGTTCCATCATATGGAGGCAGTATTTTCCACTCTATACCATTCCATCGAGTATACAACCAACCGGGCCCAATGAACTATCTGAGGATATCAACCTGCAGCAAGAGACTACCACTATGCAGCTCTGAAACAATTGAATTGCTTGCAATTACAGCTCGAGCTCGCGAGACAATCGCATCAGACATCGAGCCTAGAAGATGGGGGAGAGTCAACATGCACAGACAGAGATAAAGCTCCAACAACTGAAGCTCAGCTATGCGAAGAGCCAGAATTCATCACTGAAGACGCAATCCAATTCAATAAAAAGCTAAGTAACAATATTTCAGCAAACATGTGCCTACTCTACGAGCTAATAATCAACAAGGAATGACCCGCCAGTATGAAGTCCACAATAACTTTGCTAGCAACTACAAAACAAGACACTTCGCTAGAGGGACTACGCATTCTGAGCCAGGACCATACATGTCTCCTTCAGGGCCTGATTAACTTAGTCCCCATTTGTAGTCAAATTATTTTATTGCTTTGATTTCGTTTTTGTTTTCTGTTTTTCTTTTTCAGTTTAAAAGATTTGTTCACACAAGCCTATATGATACAGATTCATTGAAAGAATAAAAAGAGAATTAAAGAAAAAACACATTATTAATTGCAAAGAAAGTTGATACAAAGATTGTCCGACTGATCAATACAACAGTTTACACACTGCAAGTATCTAAGTCCAACGCAAATATGCATCTGCTAACGTGCACGTCGAGACTTTACTCCATCAATATACATCCAAAGAAGGTGGTGAAAGTAAAGTACGTGAAGAAGGCTACGATAAAGCGCTTGATTCTTTGCTCTACCAATCTGCCTTTCGAATGTGATAAAAACAGAAGAAGGCATATGAAAATGTCCCTAAATGAAGGAATGATATGGGTTTCATAGTGTTTTCATCCCCAAAATTAAGTGTCAGGTCAATGGGATTTCCACTCCGTCAATCTGCCTTTTGGCTATGGCACTGCGAGTGAAGCCCAATAGATACTAATGATACACCAAAATGGTCACATCCTTGAGCCGTACACGTGTCACGATGATCTCAAGAAAGTACATGCCCTTGCGTCAACCCGATACTGATCTGGCCCAAATGGTTCTAAACTCGTCCAATGCAGTCCGCCATATGGACCTGAACTCTTACAACTTTCTAAGCCCACACTTCTTACAACTATCCTCAATATCCGTAAGCCCTATTAAGGAAAGTTTCTTGAGGATCAGTTTTGGACAGATGATTACAACAACTCTCCACTTCCAACTAAGATGCAAATACCAAAGTACATTCCACACAGGGAAACCTCCTTTTACATATTGCTCTTGGATTGGAAACTAACTCCCGCATGTCTAGGAGTACGGGGCTAACAGGGAAGTTCCCTCTTACAGTATGAATCATAATTAGAGAAGGATCTCCAGGAAGATCTCATTCTTAAACTACGCCTTTGATGGCCAAATAGAACCAAGACTCTTGCACTATAAATAATACATGAAGTTGGTAAGCTAAGAGACGCTACATAATCCCAGTTTACAACATTATACATTCCTCAGATCCCTATATGACTTTAGCAACGGAGTGCCATCGGCCACCTTAACGGTGATCCGTGGCTCACGTGCGTTACTTGTGCAAGTCAGCAGGAATAAGTCAAAAAAGGAACAAAAAATGACTGCATCAGATACAATAGGAACAATCGACAGAAAACTAGCTGTAAGAATTATCTCCCAACAGCAGTAACGGATAACAACTCGATAACAATAGAAGATGGAAGACAAAACTGTCCCCTGAGGGAGAGTTTGCATTCCTTTTACGCAATGTAAAAAGATATTACAAGATCTCATGGAACCAATCGGATGCTGAGCTGAATCAGGCAGTGATACAATCAATTTTCTCTCCTTACTAGACCTTGAACTGCTACTGACCTATACAAGAAACGCACGTGAGCCACGAAAAACCGTTATGGTGGCCGCTGGTACTCCAATGCTAAAGTTAGACAGGGATCTGAGGAAGGCTAATACTTTAAACAAGGAATTTGTAGCATACCTTAGCTTGCCAACTTCATGTTTATTTATAGTGTTGGAGTCATGGTTCGACGAGGCCATCGATGGCGGAGTTTAGGGAAGGAAATCTTCATGGAGATCCTTCTCTAATTAGGAGTTGTGCTGTGGAGGAAAATTTCCTTGTTAGACTTGTACTCCTGGATACGCAAGAAACAGTTTCCAATCGGAGTGTTGTCCATAAATGAAAATTTCCATGTACAACGTATACTCTCGTATTTGCTTCCTAGTTAGAAACAAAGTGTTGTTAGCTTGCCTGTCTGAAGTTGATCCCCGAGGTACTTTCCTTAATAGGTCTTAAGGGAATTGGAGATGGCTATGAGACGTGTGGGCTTAGTAGGTTGTAGTAATTTGGATCTGCCTAGCGAACGATGCTATGGGAGCTTGAAGCCATTTGGGCTGGATCAGTGTTGGGCCGATGCTTGGGCATATTATTCCTCGAGTTTGGATCTACAAAGTAATATGAGTTTGGATCTACAAAGTACTATGCATTTTAAAGTCGTGCGGGTCTTGGGCCCAAAGCAGACAATATAGTACTCTGTGAATTCGATCATGATAGGAATGTTGCACCAAAAAGAGCCGTGGAGGGAGTTAAAGAAGAAGACTATTACAAGACACATCTCCTTCCATTGCGCCTCACATGCTTAAGTCAAACAGAGAGTTAACCACGACCATTATAAAAGGTAAAGAGAACATTCGACAGAGGTATGCAACTTTAAATGAGTTTTGTCCAGATTTACATTCTTCTTTCAATAAAGTTACTGACTTAAGCATCGGAGTGCCTTTGGCCACTAAAAAGGTAGTCCTTGACAATCTAACAATTCTTTCGTAGGTCAGACTGAAAAGAGGACGATTTTTGGATGCATCAGTTTTGCACCGTCCGTGGAGAATGACAAGTTTATTTTTTGCAAAAACTGAACATACAGTAACAAAGTTCACCACAATTTTACAAAATATCAACAAGCCATCAGAAAAAGTAACATAGTTTGCAGATCATGACAACTCCCCCACCAATGCATCACTGACAGTTAGAAGAGATGAAGTAGCTCGGATCACTAGACCAATAGCGTCCGAGAATGAGGATTCGTAACACACAGTCCAGACAACCCAAGTATATGGAGACGCTGCCACAGACCCTCGGGTGGATTTGTTCATAACCCAGATGGATCACGTAACAAAGATGTTGGAGAAAATCACACAGAAACACATTTAGCCAGCTAATCCTGTTCAAGCACATCCACAACAAAACTCCTCCAATCGAACTCAAGGGAGTGACAAAACCCCAACAAGGAAACTTTGAAAACACCGAGCTTCCTTGAGGCAAGAATCTGATGTGTGAAGGGACGCTTACCGAAATCTCGTTCGAAATAGGGGTCATAGTCCCAACATACTAGATGAGTTGAGGAAGCTGTCGTTCTTCGTCGCCCTTATAAAAACGACAATACCGAAAAAGTTCATTTCGCCAAAATTCGAAGTATATGATGGCACTTCCTACCCAACCGATCATTTGAGGCATTTCCACCACATGATGGCCTTGAAGGAGAACACAGAGTCGATCTTATACAGGACATTCCCAATTAGCCTCACGTCTACAGCGATGAACTAGGTCAATAGCCTACCACCAAGGTCAATGGATTTGTTTCAATCTTTGGCAACAGCTTTCATCACAAGATTCATCGGAAGCCTGCGAATTAGGAAAGGTCCATACTACCTCCTGCACATCAGATAAAAGCCCGAAGAAATAATATGGGAATATGTCACCTGCTTTACCAACGAATTGACAATAATTAACGAATGTAGCGACAACACAACCAGTGCAATCTTCATCGCCTAATTGAAGAAAAACCCCTTCTTTCACACTCTTAACCTGAAACCTCCAAAGGGCATGAAAATCCTACTAAAAATAACACAAAAACACATCTCCCTTAAGGAGATTAAGGCAGCCATGAGAAAAAAATGACTAAAAAAGAGAAAAAAATCAAGGAAATGGGAAAGAAATGAAGACAGGACGATGGACAACACGAAGGCAACAACCCATCAAACAAACATCGAAGTAGCGGAATGAGCTATTCACGACGACAAGAATCCGGGAGGCTACAACCAATGCGAACTCGACACGAGCGGGCAACGAGTGTGATGAAGACCACATACAAGCCATATACAACCATGAAGACAAGTCGAATAAATATACTGAAACACATAGCAAAGTGGGATAACATCAAATGGTCATTTAAGATGAGAAGGGATCTGGATTGGAGAGACAAAAGTAAATATTGTCCATTCCATAAGGATCATGGTCATGATACCAAAAAAATGCTACAATTTAAAAGACGAAATTGAGCACTGGGCTCAAAAAGGAAAACTCAACGAGTTCATTGGAATGCCAGACAAACATATCACATGGAAGGAGAAAACAAATAATGTTGCAGGATCAAAAGAACATTTCAGGGAGTTAATATATACCACACACTGCATAGCTGGAGGAAGCAAAACACACGAAGCAACTAGGCGAACTCTTCACTTGAATCAATCTATCTTAGAACAAGGGTACTGATGAAACACTTCACGAAAGCACAAAACATGGAGGAGTTTGCATCATCCAATTCATATGAGTCAAAAGGTCTTATCCGCGGTTGCAAGCTTGACCCGAACCACTAACAACAAAGCTGACAGCAACACACTCGATCAAACCCTGATGGTTGACACCAGACATGGCGACATCATCAACATGATTGGATAGTTTGGTGTTGACAAAAGCGTGGTCGAACAATTTGGTAATGACATAAGCACAATCAAACAAGCCAATATTACTTAGCCATCGGATAGAAAAACACCTTGAGCTTGCCAGTCATGACATCATACACAACATACAAGGAAGAAGAACAGAAAAATAAAGCAACAAAACACCAACCTCCAATACAAAGGCTGACAACGAGCAAAGGAAGACAAAACAAATCGTATTCCGAACCAGTGTAAATTCTTTAATGGCTAAGGCTGATGAAAACATCAAGGAAATATCAATAAGATTACGAATTCAGAAACTCCAAATTTTTGCGTGGACAGCAAAATAGATACGTAAATAAAATAGATGTACAAATCAATCAAACGACAAAAGTTAGACACACACTTCTGGTCTGATCAATCAAGAAGTAAAAGTTGAACACCCAAGTCAACCAAACACAAAACTTCGAATCGACCGATATGTCGAACTAACGAAGTAAAGGTTGGACCCCCGAGTCAACCAAACACAAAACTTCAAATCGACCGCGATGTCGAACTAACGAAGTAAAGGTTGGACACCTGAGTCAACTAAACACAGAAAAACTTCGAATCGACCGATATTTTGAGCTAAAGAAGTAAAGGTTTGATAACTGAGTCAACCAAACACAAAACTTCAAATCGATCTAGATGTCGAACTAATGAAGTAAAGGTTGGACACCCAAGTCAACTAAACACAAAAACTTCGAATCGATTGATGAAGTAAAGGTTGGACACCTGAGTCAACCAAACACTAAACTTCGAATCGACTGAATGTCGAACCAACGAAGTAAAGGCTTGACACTCGAGTAACCTATACACAAAAAACTTTGAATCGACCGAGACGTCGAACTAATGAAGTAAATGCTCAACAAATAGGTTAACAAAAGGACTTCGAACTAACAAACACAAAGTCAGAGTTAAGGGAACAAGTCAACGCGATTCAAAAAGTACATGAAAAAGCAACTCTTTACGGCAAATCAGGAAGGACAATAATGACCCACCATTAGACGAACGATGAGCCTAAGCACAAAAGATGTTATAAAAGAATTTAGTGCAAAAGTCACAACAACAACAACAACAAAATCGAAAAGAAGAAAAAACAATAAAAGTCAATTTTTATTGATAACACTACTCTGTTATATCCGGAGAATATGATAAAAAAGTGGGAGAAGAAATAGAAGCAATGGTAGTATCATCATTCGCTCGAATAGGAAAATATCTTTTTTCAGGAGAGGGGAGTATTAACGGCTCTGGGGCGCTAAATGGTATAAGAAGCAATGGCTCCTTCACTTTTGAAGTAGATTATTCGACATCGTCATCCTCAAAAGCTTAACCAACTAGGTGACGATACTTAGACAAACCTTCGCCTAGCCTTTCGATATAATCAAGAAGCTCAACCCGCCTGTCAACAACTCGTTCCAATCTTTGACTCAACTATATGAAGCCTTCCTTAGCAGCAACGAGTTCATTCTTTGCCACGACAAGCTACCCTTCAATGATAGAGAACATACCGGAAGCATCTGCCTTGACACCATCAAGCACAACAGTTATCTGTTCCAATTAAGCACGAGAAGCTTCATCAAAAGCTACTTTCTCAGTAGATAACTCTTTTTCCACATCACGTAGATGGGTACAAACACCATCTAACTTGGCTTTCAAAGAGTCAAGCTCAGCAACGGACCTATCCCGTATATTTTTCACCTCCATCAATGAATTTCGAGCAGCCCCTACAGCTTTCTCTGAGTTCTCACATTGCATTTTCTACACATAAATTAATTGAGAATGAACATGAGAAAACACCAGCAATAACACCGCCAATCTCCTTTCCAACAGAGCCACTTGATCACGACCAGCTCGATAAACCAAGCGCATCACCCCTGCATTGGCAAGATGATTCATCCCGCCCATTATATGCTCAAGATTGTGGTCAATGTGATCAAACGGGTCAAGCACATGCATCGAAGGCCTTTCCACTAACCGCCTATGCCATTCATTTACCAACCTACGTGCATTGTCCTACACGTCAAGCTGAGTGAACCAACAAAACTTTTCGTCAGACATGATATGGATATCCTATAGGTCAAGCTCAATACAACTAATACATGGATGGAGGACAAGGGGATCCGAGAACACTGAAGAACCATCCCCAACAGTAGGAAGAATAGAAGGAATAACAGTAATAACGAAAAAGCCATGTTTACCCTCCCATCGAGAAGCATCTGTGGCAAGGGCAAGGCTAATGGTAACAGTGGGAACAGGAAAAAACTGATGAACAAGAGAGGAAACTAGGAACCCAGCTACTTCACTGACATCAATAGAAGGAGAAAGATAATGATTCCTGAAACTCTGACCACCACCAATGTCTTTAGATTACTCCACCGCTAGCTAAAACATTTTTTCATTAATGACTCGGAGATCATCATTAGACAACTCAGCAATGTCCGAGACACTGTAAGTAGAAAGAAGCTTCCTCTCATTGAAATCCAACGGTTGAGTTGTCTCCTTCTCGCTCCTTTCCATTGCGAGCCTCAGTTCCTCAGCCTCCTCGAAAGAATCATGATCTTCTTTTGCAACATTTTCAAGAGACGTCTTCTGCAACATCGTCAAGAAACGGCTTTATGTTGGTACAACATCATTCTCGTGTCTCTTTCATTGTAATGCCGGAATGCCTTGAGGCGAACTGAGAGAATGCGCCTTTACGTTTGGACTAAGGTAGTCAAAGCATAAAGCGAAACGATTTTCCATGATTTGGCTTTAAGCGAAAAGCTAAGCGCTAAACAATGGCTTTATGCAAGTAAAACGACTTTAAAAATGATTTTAATGTTATATAAAAATGTAAATATAAGCATTTTTCTTGTATCTAAGCTTTAGAATATATGCATTCTGCTTTTCTACAAGAATTAGAAGTGTTAGCTCAAGTTAATGTAAGAGTTCATATTGCTTCCTGTGTTATGATTTTGCTACCATTCACTGCAACATCATATTTCCAACCAATGTCTTCTTGAGAACTACTCTCCATTGCCCCACGATTTTATTCCATAATCAATCACCTTATGTAAACAAAAAATAATAACATTATTAATGTATAGATAATCAATGTATGCATGTGGGTTCCTTCTTAGGGGTCAGCGGAAGTTCTGGAGAAACTCTGTTGAAGGTAAAAAGATTTGTACCTCGAACAAGATCTCCAACTCTTACTCTGTTGAAGCTCTCTAATTTAGTCATGAAGCTCTAAAAAAAGAAGAAAAAGGGAAAAAAAAATATGAGAAGAAAAAGAAAGAAAAACATTTTTAAAAAAAAAAGATTGTTTAATGGAGCCATGTCTTTGGTGGATTCACACTTAAACAAAAAATGCTAAAAGCGGTGACTTTTTGTGGTTTCAGGGTAGTGGCCTGGCTTTAACCAAGGCGAAGCGAGATGTTATGGCTTGGCTTGGCTTTTGCCTTTAAGCGGTAACTTTGGATGGCTTCGACTACACTTTGGATAGTAACACTTCCAAATGGGACCACGTAATCATCAAACAATAAGATTTCCTTTCTCTATTTCAATTTTCACATATATTACCTACCCCCAATTCTAGGTAGTTAGGCTTTGTAACCACTTTTTAGCCAGGTTTTGAGCTTTTTACACTTCTACTCATTCTATAAATAATGTTTATGGTTGTGTTTTAAAAAGAAGGGTTAAAAATGTAAAAACACCCAAACCTAACCAAAAATGGCTTTAAAGCCTGGCTGCCTAGACAAACTCATTACCTACTTGCGTGGACTAATTTAATTTACAATGCTTTTGCAGACTGACAAAAGGTTTGTGGAATCAAAGTGGACTCCATAGATTTGTTGGCATCTTTGATGTGGTCAAGTCTTTCATTTCAAAAAATTTGTTACTTAATGATTTCCCCCTTATTTCTGTATTTGTTAGTGTATATTTACTTAGGGATATCATTTATGGTTATGTATTTAATTTGATGGTAGTAGTAGAAATATGTGTATACTTCTTTTTTACACTACACAAAATTAGCATTTTTGTAACAATAACACCCAAAACAATATCACTTTTCAGCTGAAATAGTTTACCAAATAATTTAAAGTCAAAACTAAATTCAATCAAAAAATGATAAACAGTTACACAAAAAAAGTGATTCAATAAATTGGATCACTATGAATAGTGATGCTGTCAATTTATGCTTTATGTTTGACCTTGACCTGCTGACTTGCACAAGGAACATACGTATCACTTTGGATCTTTGTAGAGGCATATGAGGTACTGCTTCTTTGATAATAGCAACAATCACGTCATCAATATGAGCATATCTGTTCTGCATCAGAATAACTTTTTAAGATGAAATTTAATGGTGGTCAATGGCACTCCGATGCTTAAGTCAAACGGGGCTCTGAGGAAGGCTTAAAGCTATAAACAAGGAATTTGTAGCGTACCTTTATTCACCAACCTATTATCTTATTTATAGTATTGGAGTCCCGATTCGGCCAGGGCATCGGTGGCGTGGTATAGGGAAAAAGATCTTCTTGGAGATCCATATTTAATTAGGAGTCATCTTGTGGAGGGAAGTTTCTTTGTTATACCTATGCTCCTAGATACACGGGAGATAGTTCTCCATCAGAATGTTGTCCATACATGATAGTTTTCATGTATGACATACACTCTGGTATTTATTTCCTAGTTGGGAACAAAGTACTGCTGGCTCGCCCATCCAAAGCCGATCCCCAAGATACTTGCCTCAATATGCCTTACGAGTATTGGGGATGGCTGTGAGATGTGGGCTTAGCAGGTTATAATAATTCGGGTCCGGCTAGCGAATTGCACTAAGCAAGTTTGATGCCGCTTAGGCCGGATCAGTGCTAGATTGAAGTTTGAGCTTGTTATTCCTTGAGATCATCATGATACGTATATGGTGTAGATTATAAGACATTTCACTGTATCATCAACTGCTCCCCCCGAGTTAGTGGGCCATCTAGTCGGTCAACTAAGTCACTTCTTGAAAAATATGCCGCTCATGATGATTGAGTCTGAACTGTTACTTGAGCGGTGTGCTTCATTAATTGAGCGTGCATTGGTTCAGTGGAAAATCAATATCTATTTAGATCTCCCTTTCTGTAGGGATTGACTCTTTCATTTCTTTATTTTTAAAGGTTTCGTTCTGTTTAATTTTTAATTGAAAGCATGTTCACTTTCTCCATGGCTCACTAGAATCAACTCGACGATGAATTTCTTGCTAAGGGCCTCAAGTTCTTTGAAGAGAGGTTGACCTCCGAACCGAGCTTGCCTGAGATTCAGAAGACATATGGGGTCAATTCTTCACATTGGGTGTTGATCAGACACTAATGTTTTTTTAGAAGGATTTGTCTGTTTGCACAGTGGCATGCTTTAGACGGGTGTCTATTTTCATGTGATTGATGAGATCTGAAGCTTTCTGAAATATTTTGTTATCCCACATGCCGAGTTGATACCGAATGGGTACAGGACTATCCTAGCCATATTGATCAAGGCAAAAGATGTTGGTGTCTGAGTGACTCTGAGGGTGATCCAGTTATTAACTTCTCATCTATTAAACAAGCACGCTGTGTGTGAGATGAAGTCGCTAGCTTGCTTCGGGAAACTACCGAATGACTTCAAGTTCTAGCAGAAAAACTGCTTTCTAGCTCCTTCAAACCTGAAGTATTTCGAGTTCAATGGTCGCCCGGTTGAGTGGGAGTTCAGGCAACTTCGTAAGTATAATTTCATTATTTGTTTCCATTGGGTTGATTGTATCCTGATCGGTAGGCGTGTTCTCTATAAGGATGTTTCCCACTACTTTTATTTCCTCTGAGGAGGAAGTTGTTTGAAGGAATTCTGTGGCATGCTTTGAATGAAAGTGGAAGACGTTAACTGCACTTCCAATTTTAGTCACAATGGGTTATGGGCCCATTGGCATGTGGGTCCACTCTCTTCAAAATGTCGAAGGTTCAATCGAAGGTAAAGCTCCTTCCAAAAAGAGGAAGGCCTCAAAAGTTAAGGTTTCTAGTTTGTTAAACACAAAGAAGCTTTCTGAGACACTTGCTTCCTTCATAGGCTTGAATAGGTCTCCCACTGGGCCTTAGCTTGCTTCCAAATGGTTCGCTTCGTTGAAGGAGGAGCGTGATTCTGACCTGTCCGCCATAGCGGAAGTTGTAGCATCCAAGGGATGCAGTCCTCGGGTTATAGCCCCTAATTCTATTTCTTATTTGGAGAAGGACCACCTGCGGTTAGCAGAGGTTGATGACGCATCGAAGCTGATGCTGGCTGCTATGGCGGCTTCTACTAATACTGACCAATCCAGTACTTTTTTTACTATAAGGTCTGAAGAAAGACATGCATGTGGATCGCGAGTTCTCTCGTCCTACTGATGCATCGTCTGACAGTCGTCCTTGCAGTGTGGAACCCCTTTATTGCAATTTGTATTGTCCTTCATCCCACTCTAGGCTGTATATTGAAATAATGAAGGATCCGATAGATAATTCGCTTCCTTCTTTCTCTTTGGATTCTACCAAGTCAGCTCATGACAAAGGGTCAGCTGCTTGCAACAAAGGGAAGGTGGTGGATGAGGGTCCAGGTGCAGTAAAGCTACAAAGGGTGGTACCGGTATAATTTCGCATCTGGGAGAACTTCATCCAAACAAGTGTATGAGTCTGTTTGCTCCAAATGTAGTAAAATGAGCAACCAAGCCTAGCACCATGAGGTTGACATTGATTACTCTTCGAGGAAGCATATCAGCAGGTTATAGTTGACTGGTGACAACACTTTAAAGGCAGAGAATAATACGCTGGGATTGCGTATGGATAAAGGGCGAAAACATCTTATGCTTAGGATGTCGCATTTGCGTCAAGTGCTCGTCGCTAGGAGGGAAGTTGAGGTGGTCCGTGAGAGAGTGTACACCATGGAGCACGTATTCTCTAATATGCAGAAGTTATATTCTGATGTACTCTTAGATATTGAATCATTGAGAAAGCAGCTTGAAGAGAGGAGGTTGGAACAATTAGTTGCTGATGCTGAGGCCCAGAGGATTCGTTTGGAAGCCTTTGAGTCGGATTTAGCAGAGGCGGCACTCACAAGGGATAGATCCAAATAAGAGTTGAACCTAGTCTGCCATGGCTTAGAAGTTGCGCAGTAAACTGCAGCTAAAGCGTGGTCTGAGTTGCGGTCTCTTACTGAGGAGAATACCAGGAGAGAATCTGAACGGGTCATTCAGAGATACCAGTTAGAGGCTGACGTTGAATTCAACATTTTGGAAGCAAGAAAAGCTAGGGAGCAGCTTCTCCTGGCGCAGAATGAACTTAGTGTTGTTAAAGACAACATGAATACTGAGCAGTTCTAGACTGACACACTGAAAAGCAAGCTAGAGCTGCTGGAGCGTGAGCTTGCGGAAGTAAATGCGCGCGAGAAAGAACTTCTCAAAGCGCATGGCACGTTTGAATTTCGCAGGGTCGTGCATGGGAGGTTGGAACTACTGGCGTTGATGAAGGAAGAACATCCAAGACTGGAACCTCTTTTACTATAGGAAAGTGTCCTTTGCGGATTTTGGAGAGATCTCTAAGTTGTCAGAGGAAGAAAGTGATTCGGATCATTGTGCGCAAACTAAGGCGCGCATGGACGCAACTCCTGCTTTTTCTCTTGTTAAGCAAGTTCCCCTGTATCTGTACCTTCTCCTAATGATGAGTAAATTTTGTACATCTATACCTTTTGTTTAGACTGTTAATGAAAACATATCTCTTTCCAGTAAACTTCGTACCCATCTTTTATCTGGTCCGCCCGTTCTAGGGGTGGGCACAGGACGAGATGGGACGAGATGGACCCATCCCGTTCATTCGGTATCGGGACGGGATGGGATAGACCTCATCCCGACCTCGTCCCATCTTAAACGGGATCGGGACGGAATGAGCACGTACTAAAAAGTCCTCCAATAAAAAATAACAAAAAGAGTTTTATCTCACATTACTCACACCAATAATGTCAAATATATATACATATATCTTGTATCATAAATAATAATAGATATTACATAAATAAATATTAAACTTTTTTTTGGAAAGCAAATAAATATTAAATTTCATTTAGAATTAATGATTCAATTCATTTAGATTTCATATAGAATTTCATCTTACATTGATTTAATTTTAGCACATCTTAAACTTTAATTTAGAAGAGTATTTTGATTAAAATTAATAATAATAAATATTAAATAAATAAATTTGGGACAGGACGGGATAGGCGGGCTTGAAAATCTTCATCCTGATCTCATCCCACTCTAGATCGGGACGGGATCGATTTGAGTTTGATCAATCCTAAAAGGATCCAAAAAATCGGGACGGGACTGGACGGGCTCGAGATCGCGGGATGGGATGCCCACCCCTACCCCGTTCCATGTTTTCCATTTCGCCTTGTCATTTTTTTACGTAGGTTTTGTTGGGTTAGCAGGGAATGGCATGGTTTATCTGCTATTGAGAGCTCGACCATTTATGCCGTGAGTAATTTTGACCTGTACTTCGATGAGGTCTCAGAATCGCCATCGCGTAGTTATGCACAGTAGTGAGCATTCTGTATAATGTGGATGGTTTGACAATTGGTTATTTTACCCAAATGCAGCTCATCCTCAGGCTAGGCCATTAGAGGCTCAAGTTATATATTGGACCGTCGGTTGCGGTCGTTGGCATGAGTTAACTATTATAGTCGAGCACATACCTTGTCGTATGTAGTTAAACAAAAGATCTTGACCCATGTTAAGCTTCGTAAGTTCTGGCTGGTCTCCCATGTAGCATTCGTCTGTGCATAGCGAAATAGTTTTGGGGTTGGCTCAAGCGACCATTGCCGATAAAGGGATGTCAACCCCTACGGGCATGAAGACGCTGACTGAGCTGTAATTAGATTCGGCGACCACTATTTTGCGGAAGAGCAGTGGTCATGTGGTAAGCCGTCGACATCAGTCGGAACTGACTAGGCTCTCACCTTCCAAACCATCTACACCTGCACGAAACAAGCTACAGACTTGGGATGAGCAAATTCGGTGACCATGGGTTGTAAAAGTGCAGTGTTCCCGTGGCAAGCCATCAACATCATTCGGAATTGACTAGGCTCCCACCTCCAAACCATCTAAACCCACACGCATGAGCTACAGATTTGGGATGAGCAAATTTGGCGACCATGGCCTGTAGAAGAGCAGTGGTCTAGTGACAAGCCGTCAACATCAGTCATAACTGACTAGGCTCCCACCTTCCAAACCATCTACACCCATGCGTAGCGAGCTACTGACTTGGGAGTTGACTAGAAGCTATCGTGATCAGTCGAAACTAAGCTTACTTGATTGGGTTCGGCGATCATCGTCTACGAGAGGGGCAATGATCCCTAGTGAGTCATCATCGTCAGGGGTGAGAACGCTGAACCATCGACATTCGCTCGCGGGAAATTAGGCGTCAAGGTGAACCAGAAGTCATCGTCATTAGTAGAAACTGACTAAGCTTACCTGGCTAGGTTGGGACTTCGCCTATTACGGGTGTGCGAGCCTACCTTCAAAATCGGATTGCTTTGTGCAGACTATTTTACACTAATTTTAATGAAAGTTATTTAAAAATAGTAGGTACCTTAAATCAACTAGTGATATGTAGGTGTGTTCCGTGTGTCAAGAGTGACTAGGGCCTCTACTGCTTGCGATAGTGCACGTGGTAGAGTGTTGCCTGGATAGTGGGTCAAGCTGGTGGCTGCATTCCTAGGCCGTTATAAGAAAAAACTAGGTCCTGGAGCAAGATCATGGTGCAATATGTACGACATAGATTGCAAGACGGTAGAGTATCAGTTATTCCCTCCGATTAATGGGGCAGCGTGTAGCGTTATTAATTGATTGAATAGCGTGTAGCGTTATTAATTGACTGCAAGACGGTAGAGTATCAGTTACTCGCCTCTTTGTTTCCCATACGGTATTCAGTTCTGGTATTTAATGTTGACGCATCCGTATGGTGAGCCATTACGTCTATATGATGACGTGTCTTCACTGTTGTAGGTATTACCTTCTACAAAGTGCACTCTTCAAATGCTTTTACTCAAATAACATGCTTTGAGTTTTTAAAGGCTAATATAGCGTTTATGTTATTTGAGTCTTTGAATGTTTTGACATTTACAGCAATGAGTCTTGAGATGAATTTCTATTATGTGTGGTCACCCACTTTGGGTAAGCACCCGATTGGTTAATTGAGACATTGTAATTTCTTCTCATATTGCGAAGAAGAAGCACAAACTTCCTTTCAAAGGATGAGTCTATCTTTTATGTGTTGGTGCTCCATCGACCCTTCGATCCGCATAATTTCTAAGATAACACCATCAACCAACTTTGGAGCCCCCTCCTCAGCTAGCCTTGATACGTTGTGATGTGCTGAAACTCAGGGTTGTGGGGCGGAGTGCAGTTGGACATGGCTTGTTAGAGTGGACCATTGACTCCTAAACGATCTTCTCATCCCTCAGCGGGTGATCCTTGTCCCAAGCTCAGCTGATTGGGCGGATCAAATGTGTGAGTTGGCTGTAGCTACGGCTGACATGTGACGAGGCCTCGGGTTGCTGATTTTGTACCATTTTAGGTCATCCTTGCAAGGTGGTCCAACGGAGTATTTTATTGAATGCATTATTTCTCCCTCTTTTTGTACATTTGCTCTTACTTGTAAATCATCTTCTCTAGAGAAATCACAGAGCTGAAGTCCTAGTGGGTATCGTAGTCTACCTTGGTTACCTTTCCTGTCACTTATGAGTCCTCTTCTGAAGTCAGATTGTTTAAGTGAATCTTCATTGTACATCACATCGAATTTGGATGCTTGTGTTTTGTAATCTTTTGTACCCGTCATCTGGGCAAATGTTGTAACAACTTTCCAGTGATCAATATAGTGTGTTTGCATAATTTTATTTTTATTTTTCAAATGAGTCCACATCATAAAGGTTTTAAGAATTAAACCTCTAAACTAACTACTGAAAGAAAGCTAAAAAACTAGATAGATTGACTCTTGGGGGAAAAAGGTTGATTCGACCCTGAAGTAAATTAGCATGGCCCTTGCTTAGTTCGTAAGTACCTTTGGCGTTGTCAAGTTTCACCGACGTCGTTGAGGTTACTGAAGAGTAAACCTTGCACGGGACGGTCCTCCCACCCGACTG
The DNA here is from genome assembly GCA_963556465.1 of Berberis vulgaris. Classification (NCBI taxonomy): domain Eukaryota; kingdom Viridiplantae; phylum Streptophyta; class Magnoliopsida; order Ranunculales; family Berberidaceae; genus Berberis; species Berberis vulgaris. The sequence goes on from OY747133.1 coordinate 8,163,657, forward strand.
ACAATTGTGGGATTGTGATCCCATTTGCGATTACTTCTGCGCTTGGCCAGACGTCCCATCGGGCTTGAGAGTGGATCGCGCCCGTAATGTTGGACTATCCTCCGAAGCTAAGTTTAGCCACTACTGCTGGGTCTTTGTCCGCATCTGGGAGGAGTGACTCTTCCCCAATTTCTGAGTCTAGCTTCTGATCAACTTGTTTGGCGAGCTTGAGCTGTCTCTGAGAACAATTTATCTACTTTAGTGCGGCATAGTGGCAAACTCGTACCGTTGGTTGGTTTCTGCGAATAGTTCCCTTCTAAGTGGTTAGAAAAATACTTGACGCACTAATGAATGGTGGAGACCACTACTTCCATCTGGTGAAGCCAGGGCCTCCCCAAGATGAGGTATAGGTAGACGGTGCATCTGCCACCATGAAGTCCTGGAACAGGACCTTCCTCAGTTGTGATTCTCCTGCCACCACTGCTAGCTTAATCTTCCCAAGGGGGAAACATTTTTCTTCGCTAAACCCAATTAGTGGGTAGCCGGAAGGTGTTAAGTTCTCTTCCTTGAGGTCCATGTTGCAGAATGCATTGAAGTATAGGACATTGAGGGAGCTTCCCATGTCTACTAGGGCCCTATTTACTTCCATCTCGCAATAGAGACCAAAATGACAAGAGCATCATTGTACAATGCACGGACGCCTTTAAGATCTTAATCTGTTAAAGTCAAAGCTGGGATTTGGCTGTGTACTTGTGAGTAATTCACGTATAGATCCTCATTGGTAGGATATGTTTGCATCTTAAGGAGTGTCTGCTTTCAGGACTTGTTTGACTGCTCCCCTTCTAACCTGACTCCGTGGAAGACATATATAATGCCCAGAGCCTCCTTTTCGATTTCATTGACCGTCTATCTTCTTTCTCTGGTTTGGTCCTGCCTTTTTTTTAGCCAAGGAATTCCATCAGTTTTCCCATTTAAATCCGATACTCAATCTCATTCCTGAGACTCTTACAGTCGTTGGTGTCATGGCCACCCTCCTTGTGGAACGAGCAATACTTGTTGTCATGTTTGGAGAAGTCTGCGCTGTTTCGAGGGCCATTTCATGGAATTAAGGATGTCAGTCAAGCTAGAGTTGAGGGGGGTTATGGATTTGGACTCGGCATAGTTGGGAGATTTTTCTAACCTGACATGGCCAGAGTCCGATTTGCTGTCGTTGCGCTTTTGTTTGTTCCATCCCCTTCTGTCTCTAGAACCGGAGGGTTTCTTTTCTATTTCGATTTTCTTATTGGCCGCTAGCATTTCATCCAAAGTGATGTATCTATGGGCGCTCTTCAGGAGGTCTGCCATATCAATGGGAGGTTCCAGGTGAGGAAGTAGTAAAACGTGCCCCTCCTTTGCCCCCGCAGTAAAAGGCGTAATGGATGCATCATCGTTGTAGTCGTCAATGAATAGAAGTTCATCATTGAAGCATGTAACATATTCCCTTAGCGTCTCATTTGGCTTCTGCCTCAGGAAGAGTAGATAGTGCGAGCACTTCCTGATCCGATGGCTGCCAACAAAGCATGTAAGGAATGTTTTGGCCAGTGTCCAGTACGAGTCGATTAACATTTGCGGGAGGCTATGGAACCAGGTCAATGCTGACTTTTTCAGGCTGGTAGGGAACGTCCTGCACAACACTGACTCAGAACTTTCTTTGAGCGTCATCATATGTTGATAATAGGGCAAGTGATCAAACGGGTCACCGGTCCTGTCATAGAACTCAAGCTTTGAGAGGTTGAACTTCTTTGGTACAGTCTCATTCACGATGTGGTCCATGAACAGGGGAACAGAAAAGCTGAACAAAACTTCAAGGTTGTGAGCTACTCGACAAAGGGGGTTCTACATGGCGGGTCTGTCGGCCCTGAAAGTTGGATCTCCGTAAGTCGCGCCGCCAATTCTTGTCCAGTGAGAACTGATAGGGCTTGACTCTCCTGCACCTTCACTCAGTTGTCATCTGGAGTTTGAAGTCTGTGCAGCTCTTGATCTCCATCAGTGGTTGGAGAGTTCTTGCTCCCCCTTTGTCGTCAGTACTGCTGAAACTAGTGGTACAGCACCAGTCTGAGCGTTCGATGTGTCCCCCTGATATCAATTGTTACGGGATCTGGTGGTCACCATATTCTTGAACTCTAAATAGAGATGATGTTAATGCTTTGCTAGGAAATATGTCATCCCCACCGACGACGCCAAATTTATGCAGTCGATTTTTGCTTCTTACTTGATCTTGACCTGCTGACCTACACAAGAAACGCATATGAGCCACGGACTACTGTTGGTCGATGGCACTCTGATGCTCAAGTTAGATAGGGCTCTTAGGAAGGCTTAAAGCTGTAAACAGGGGATTTGTAGCGTACCTTTATTCACCAACCTTCTGTCTTATTTATAGTGCTGGAGACCTAGTTTGGGCAGACTATCAGTGGCGTAGTTTAGGGAAAGAGATATTCTTGGATATCATTATCTAATTAGGAGTCATCTTGTGGAGGAAAGTTTACCTGTTAGACCTGTGCTCCTAGATACGAGGGAGATAGTTCCTCATCGAAGTGTTGTACATACATGGAAGTTTTCACGTACGACGTATACTCTCATATTTATTTCGTTGTTGAAAACAAAGTACTATTGGCTCGCCCGTCCAGAGTCAATCCCCGAGATTCTTGCTTCAATATGCCATATGGGTATTAGGGATGGTTGTGAGACGTGAGGGCTTAGCAGACTATAGTAATTCAGGTTTGGCTGACGGACAACACTTCGCAGGTTTGTTACCATTTGGGCCTGATCAGTGCTAGACTGATGTTTGAGCATGTTATTCCTTGAGATCATCATGACACGTGTACGATGTAGATGAAAGGATATTTTCGGTGTATCATCAAATGATATCACTTGTAGCACCATACTTTTCATAGTGATACAATTATATATCACTTTGTTTGAGAAAATGTGTAAAATTGTTTGGTGGTCTCAAAAGTGTTATTGTTTTGGGGGATGTTACAAAAATACTAATTTGATGTAGTGAATATATACCGTCATTCCTTACATACATCTAACGTGGATCATTATACTATGGGTCATGATTATAATTAATTTTTTGTCAGCTCTAAGTTAAGGAAGAAATTTGTAATTGCAAATGAAAGACCTGGTGAAAGAACATTGATTATGCTGTTATGTGCAAGTTGCAAGGTAGGCAAGTTGGTTATGCTGTTATGATGCAAGTTGTTATGTGTGCAAGTGGGAAATGGGTTCCAAAGTGAGCAAGGTGAAAATGGTGCTTATTGTTCTTGGACTGAATTTGCAAATGGTTGAGGTATTTGCTCGATCTTTTATTGGTTTGTCTTTGAGACCTTATCTCTTGGTGATGTTGGCCTAGTTCATGATTAAGGCCTCTTAAGGTCTATTTTTTGGTAAACAAGACCTCTTCAAGGTCTCTTTCTTGAACTAGGAATTTTTGTTATTTTCTCGGGTAAAGTCGTCATGTATCTCCGATAAGTGTAAAAGATTTTTTTTTCAAGTAATAAAGGTCTGACATCCATAACTGCCCCTCCCCACTGGAGGTTATCCTAAAAAAAAAAAAAAACCATTGATTGTTCATTTCCTTCAAGATTATAAATCAGAATTTATTTGATTCAAGATACGAGCAAACGCTATTTTATTTTCCTTGAACAATGTAAGTACATATGACGTCGCGTTGATAGTATATATGCATGCATGAAAGACATGAAAGTGGATGGGGATATCATCTCCGTGTTGGAGATCGAAAAAAGTGGATTCGGGTGTTAATTAATTACGTACTTCCCATTTACAAAATAGGAAAGTTTGGAGCAATACTTATCTGAATTAGCAAGTACTAAGAGTCTAAGGTGGTTTGAATTCTGACCTTGGGGAGAATGATGTTGGTAGAATCATGATTTCTTGAGGTGCAAGGCCTGCGATTATGATTAAGACCAGTTGCCTTCTTCACTCGGTGATGTGAGGAGGATATAATCCAGTCCCTCTCCATGGAGAGGGTGAATGGAATACGGACTCGTATAAAAAAAATTTGTTTAACCCTTTAAAGAGGCATTTTATTTGGTATACAACTTTTAACTGTAACTTATGAATTTATGGAGAGCTGTAATAACTCCACTGCTTTGATTCAACTTCACAAAGAGAGAGAACATTAATTAATGCTAAGTGGTGCACAAGTCATCAACCGAGGGACTACATAATCTCCAAGAATTCCGGACGCGTATAGTCTCTATTTCACATATTTGCACATTTACGGAAGCAAAGTAATGCACAGGCAGAAGCCCCTCCATTTCCGCATTCTGCTCCACACGTTCTCGAACATTTTTTTCTGGCTGGGGAAAGGGCCATATATTGGGCATTGCTGTCGGAATGGCCTGTGACTGGTGTCATTGAATGTGCTGCGGCTTCAAATAGCTGCACAGTGGCGAGGAGGACAATGAAGACAAGGAGAATGCCTAGTAATTGCTTTCCCATGTCTTCACCTTATTATTAATTTTATTAATTCCCTTAATTTGGTGGTATTTAATACAATACCCTATTTATACAAAATGGAAAACCTAAGTTAAGGGAAATATACAAAAAGTCAGAAACGAATTAGTCAGTCGTTGAATAGTAAGTCCTAAAAAACAGCAACAATAAGGAAAATTTGTTACCATCCAGGTGCATTATATACAATGTAATTGAGTTTATTACCATACAATTGTCCCTCAACTCTAAACTTAGAAATGGACAATGCAAAACCGTCTTGCATCCAAATCGGATCACTATGGATGAGAAAGACAACAAGGTCAATACTAGTAGAGAGGGCGCAGCTTGCAGTTATTTCAGTACTAGTATATCAGTCGTGACACATCACTGCACACTTTCTACGTAGTGTGTACTCGTTCCATTGGCATGGGTACCGTATCATGCTTTCGGCATGACACCTTGATCTTTGGATCGTGCATTCGGCACTCTCCATCATGTTTGTTTCCGATATCACCAAACAGTTAAGTGCAAAGACCCCAAATACAAACATTGCTAATACACCAGCCGAGTCGTTGGCACAACCATACACTTTTCATATAGCATGTAACAGTAATTTTGAGGTTCTTTAAAATAGAGACAATTAGGTAAATATGTAAACAATATGAGGGAATTTTGGTTCATAGTGTAACAATGTACGCAAATTATTGGGTTTTAGAAAAAATGTTCGGAAATCAAAATAATTCATATTGGCTTAGTACTATTTGTTGCAACATAATTAAAATAATTGATTAATATCTTAAACTTTAGATGCAAATGAAAAATAGATTTAGAATACAACTCTTCTTTACTGATTTTTTGTTTTAGAAAAAAAAAAGAAGACAAACTTCATACATTAGTGAAAGAATAAAAAAATTAAAATTTCTAAGTATAAAATGAAAAAAAAAAATATTTTATCTCTTAATATATGTCTCGAGAACACTCAAAAGGTCCTTCCCCATCTATGTACAACAATAGCAGCTCCAACGCCACTCTCCAACTCCACCCCATCTACACCAACACCATCATTGCCACCACCATCAACCCTGCGCCACACTCCGATGTGAGCCAAACCACCACATTTCCATATATCAAGTTGGGAAAAACCCATAACCTATTCTATTCATTTGAGTCTAAATTCAGTGGCATGTTACATATCAATGGGTTCAACTTTTGCTTCAATTTGAAGCATACCCATTCTCCTTCATCATTTGGGAAATCACCTCAAAAGCTAGACTTTAGATTTCTGATGATCCAAGAATAATAAAATGTTATGATATTAATGACAGAAAACCAACCCAAGACATACAAATAAACCCATCCTCTTATATTCCATCACTCTCTTTCATCTCAATATTTCTCTTTCACATCAAACCATGGAACTATCATCACTCTTTTCATCCCATCTAAAGAAATTTTGTTGAAACAAGAGAGCAATGTCCTTCAATTTTGCATAATCTCTCATTAAACCTTCTCAATCATATTCCATGTGGGTTGTTTTGGGGTTTACAATAACAACAATGTGAAATTGTGTGTTGGTAGAGGGTGGGGTGGGTGTTCAATCGGGCTGCATCTTACTTTGGTGAAAAATTCTAACTATCGAGGGAAATGGCGAGGAAAACAGCGAGGGACCTCACAGGGGGAGTCGTCCATCTCTTTCGAGATGCGCATTTGAATCTTTGAAATGTGTGTGTTAAAAAGTCAAGCACACATCTCGAGAGAAAATGGACGGCTCCCTCCTCCTACCCCAACCCCCCCCCTCCCCTGTGGGGTCCCTCGCTGTTTTTCTTCGACAATTAGACGGGTTCTACTTTGGTATTTGGCTGCGTCAGAGAAAAAAGGGACGGAAATTGGGGAGGGCAATTTTGGAAAAAAATGCGACATCATACATTGTAAAGCCCATAATGGTTGTGAATTACCAAAAAATTGTTATAAAAACACATTTTTGGCTTTTGGGCAATTCCAACACTAAAAGTCCACTCTGAGTCATGAGCTAAAATATTCAGAAAGAAGCTTGTATGTTCAAATAAATATTTATTTTGTAAAGCACATAATAATGGTGGTGAGAATTGTTAAAGTTCTATAAAGATAGTGTGGGAACATTATAAGTTGGTGTCTCATTTTTTTTATTTTATTGTCTCGTGTTTGTTTGATGACAAAATAAAAATAAATAAATAAATAAATAAAGGTTAAAGGTTACAGAAAGGTTTGATGGATTGTGTTGGGCTGAAAGGTCTTTATGTGCAGAAAACACGATATGCAAAGGTGTAAAAATGCTCTAGCCTGGCTAAAAAATGGCTTTAAAGTTTGGCTTCCTAGACAAACTCTTTTGTGATATTATATATTCTAGTTATTATGTTTGTTTGCTCTTTGCTAAGATTATCAATAGTGACCTTATTTTGGCTTAAAATTGACTACACTTAGATCCAATTTGATATATGCATTGTATTTTTTATAGTTAAATTATTTTTATTAGTTACTAGCTTCGGTAAAAAAAAAAATTGGCTTTACCATTGATAACTACTATTATCAACTAATAAGTATTTTCCATTTCCCCCCCCCCCCCCCGACTAAAATCCTGGGTCCGCCCCTGCCTCCACCCTGCATTTTTTGTTGCTTCTTTTTTATGTCTATCACTTTGTTGTTGTTGTGAGGAGTGGTGGTAGAAGAGAAGAGAGGTTTGTTTGTTTGTTTCACTACAAAAAAAAAAAGACAATTCAGCAACGGCTAAAAATCGTTGCTAATTGTCAAAAAACCGTTGCTAAAATGAATTAGCAACGGCTCAACAACCGTCGCAATACCGTGGCTATTTTAATCATCACTATTTGAATCAGCAACGGTAAATTATCCCGTAGCTAATTCGCAACGGCTAAAAACCGTCACTAACTCGAAAAATTTCGTCGCTAAAGCTGTTGAAAATTTCAGCTAAGGTTGTCGCAAATTGAAAAATAGCGACGATTTTTGCCATGGCTATTTAGTAACGGCATGGAAGCCGTCACTAAATTGCAAATCTAATTGACAAAACAGCCACGGTATTTGCCATGGCTATTTAGGGACAACTTTTTATATATTTTTTTAAATAAAATTCATTAGCTACGGTGCAAATCATATTGACAAATGAAATTTACAAATTACAAATGATAATTCATTTTTTATAATGAAATTATCTCTTAATGATTGTCCATTCTGAAAATTAATAGAAACTACCAAAACTAAACTTAATTGATCAAAAACATGACAAGAGAATTAATTGATCAAAATTAAAACAAAAATTACATAGAATCTCTAGAATATCATACAAAAATTACAAAGAATCCATACAAAAATGACAAAAAAAAAATTCGAACTATAGAATATCTGAGATCAGATCTATCTGATTTTCGAGATCTGAGATTTCAGATCTCAGAGATATCAGATCTGAGATTTCAGATTTCAGATAACAGAGATCTCTGATCTCGGCAGCTAGGGAAAGGCGGCCGGGATCGGTGTCGAGGGAGGCGGCGGACTTCTCTTCTGTGGGTTTCTTCTCTGCGGGTTGAGAGAAAATTTTGTTTAAGTTGGTTGGTAGAGAAAATTTAAATTTATATAGAGAGAGGTAATTGAAGGGGATTGGTTGAGTTAGTTTCACGTGAATCGGTGACGTGGTTTGGTTTAGTGTGTTGGATTGAACTAAAGTTTTTGGGTGTTATTGACGGTTGAGATGAGGTTTCACGCGAATCGGTGACGTGGTTTTTTTTAAAACAAATATTAGCTATGTTTTGTGCCGTAGGTAAATGTTTTTGCGTATAATTTTGTTTTTCAAAAAATCAATTAGCGACGGTTTTGTGCCGTCGCTAATAAAAAAATAATGTAAAACTTAGCGACGGTTTTTTACCGTAGCTAAATGTTTTTGTGTATAAATTTTTTTTTTCAAAAATTCAATTAGCGACGGTTTTTGCCGTGGCTAATAAAAAAATAATGTAAAACTTATCGACGGTTTTTTGCCGTCGCTAATAAAAAAATAATGTAAAACTTAGCGACAATTTTTTTTGCAGTCGCTAAATGTTTTTTTTATTTTAAAAAAAATCCATTAGCTACGGTATTATACCGTTGCTAATGAATTTTATTTGTAAAACTTAGCGACGTCTCTTGTGCCGTCGCTAAATGTTTTTTTATCTATATTTTTTTTCAAAAAATACATTAGCTACGGTATTCTACCGTAGCTAATGATTTTTATTTGTAAAGCTTAGCGACGGCACGCTAAATGATTTGTTATATATTTTTTAAAAAATCCATTAGCTACGATATTATACTGTAGCTAATGAATTTTATTTGTAAAACTTAGCGACGACTCTTGTGCGGTCGCTAAATTTTTTTTTATATATTGTTTTTTCAAAAAATCCATTGGCTACCTAGCTAATGATTTTTATTTGTAAATCTTAGCGACGGCTAAGATACCGTCGCTAATACAAGAATTAGCGACAGTTTTATGCCGACGCAAAATATTTAGCGACGGTTTTTTATAATTATGGGTTGAAATAGTATCAAAAGCATTAGCGACGGTTTTTTGCCATCGCATATCTTATAATTAGCGAAGGTATCAAAAAACCGTCGCTAGTTTCCGTAGCTATTAATGCTGTTTTTTGTAGTGTTTGTTGAATCTCTTGATCATACCCAAAACAAAGAAAAATTGTACCAGTTTTGTTGCAAGGATGAAGTAAGGTTATTTTCAATTAGGTGAAGGCAATTTCGAGAAGAAAAAAATTGACATGAGATAGTGACCTGCTTCACTGTTCATCCGCCCTATTTTCTTTCAGAAAGATATATGTATTCTTTCTAATGAAATATCCCTAGAAATAATGCATGTACCAAGAAAGCAAGTATAAATTTAAATTTTTTGTCAGCCTCATAATAATAATAATAATAATAATAATAATAATAATAATAATAATAATAATAATAATAAATTTATTATTATTATTATTATTATTGATGCAGTAATTTTTCGCTCTCTGCTTTGACTTTGATTTGCAAATCTGCTGATCTGCACAAGGAACGCACGTGAGCCACGGACCACCGTTGTGGTGGCTGATGACACTCAAATACTAAAGTCAGACAAGGATATGAGGAAGGTGTAATGTCGTAAACAAGGAATTTGTAGCGTACCTTAGCTTACCAACCTCATGTATTTTTTATAGTGCAGGAGTCCCGATTCAACCAGGTCATCCATGGCATAGTTTAGGGAAGAAAACCTGCGTGGAAATTCTTCTACAATTAGGAGTCGTTCTGTGGAGGGAAGTTTCCTTATCAGCCATGTGCTCCTAGATACGCAGGAGATAGTTCTCGTTCCATGAGTAGTCTATAGGTAGAAGTCTCTATATGTGATACATACTCTGGAATATGCTTCCTAGTTAGAAGCAATGAGGCACTGTAATTTTCCATTTGAAGTTTATTCTCGATATACTTGCCTTAACAGGGCTTACGGGTATTGAGGATAGTTGTGAGACACGTGGGCCTAGCAGGCTGTAAGAATTAGGGTCCACTTAGCGGATTGCATTGGGCAGGCTTAGAACTGCATGGACCGGATCAGTGTTGGGCTGACGCTAGGGCCTATCTTTCCTCGAGATCATCATGAAATGTGTATGACTTAGAGTTGGGACCGTTTTGATGTATCATCAGTTACTCCACCCCCCCCCCCCCCCGAGTTAGTGGGCCATCACATTGGTTCGCTAAATCATTTCTTGAAAAGATATGTCACTCATGATGATTGAGTATGAATCATTGTTTGAGTCGCATGCTTCATTAATTGAATATGCGACGGTTCAGTGGAGAAGAGGCGTGAACCCAATCCCTATTATTTTCCTTTGTGCAGAGACTAACTATTTTATTTTCTTGCTTTTAGAGATATTACTCTATTCATCTTCTTCATGGCTCAACAAAACTTCTTGATGATGCAACTTTGGCCAAGGGCCTTGAGTTTTTCGAAGACGGGTTGCTTTCTGAATCAAGCCTTGTTGAAATTCATACGAAGTTTGAGGTCCCTGAGGACCTGCCATTATATGCCCTGAAAGATGACCAGATGTCGATGTTGCCATCGGTGGGGTTCATCTACTTGCACCACGGGATGCTCCAAACTGGAGTTTGTTTTCCTGTTCTGGATGTGATTTGGAACTTCCTTGGAATTCCTCCGGCCTAGTTGTGCCTAACGGATACATGATCATTTTTCTCATTTTGATTAGGTTGGAGGAAACTGGCATCCGCGTGACTCCGCGGCTGATCTAGTTGTTGACTTTTCTTCGGTTGAACAATCACGTTATCTGTAAAATGACGTCGCTGGCTTGCTTTGAGAATTTGCCTGATGACTTCAGGTCTTGGCAGAAGTATTGCTTCTTGGTTCCAGAGGATTCAAAGTACTTCCAATTCAAGGGTCGTCTACTAGAACGGGAGTTCAAGCCACTTCGTAAGTATAGTTTTTTATTTCGATTTATTACGCTTGATTGTATGCTAATGTTGTTCGTGTTTCCTCACAGGATGGTTTCACACCACTCCTCTTACCCCAGATGAGTGAAACACTATGGAGACATTACGCGACTTGCCAACGAAGAATGTAGTGGAGATTAAGTGTTCCCAACTTTATTCGCAGTGGGCTGTGGGACAACTGACATGAGGCTCCCACTCTTTAACGATCTTCGTGAGTTAAGTCTGAAGGTGGGGTTCCTTCTAGGAAAAGGAAAGTCGTTGGAGCCAAGGCTCTTATCTTGTCTGACACGAAGGAGTTGTCTAAGACGCTTGCCTCCTTTGAGTTCAAAGAAGTTTCGCGTTAGAACTGGATCGTCTTCAAAACGATCCACTCCAGTGAATGAAGAGCGTGAGCCTGATCAATCTATCAGGACGGAGGCCGATGTATCCGGCTAGGAGAGGGACCACCAGCTATTAGCAGGGGTTGAAGATGTATCGTATCTTAGTGTCACACATACAGAAGCTCTGAGCGAGCAATTGATGCTAGCTGCAATGGCAGCTTCTATTGGTATGGATCCATCCCAGACCGTTCCGATAAAAGGTTCCTGTAATGATCAACTTGAGGTTTTGGAATTTGATCGTCCCACCGGTAGGCTGTTCGATAGTGGCCATGGTGACACATGTTAAGTTTATAATAATCCGTATTGTTCTCTATCTCGCTCTAGGCTGTATCTAAAGGTGTTGTTGGAGGGTCCTTTGGACAACTGGCTTCCTTTTCTTCCTCTAGATCCCGCTAAGCCTTCTCACACTAAGGGGTCGGCTGTTGGCAAGAAATGAAAGGTTGTAGAGGAGGGTCTAGGAGCAATGGTGACTACAAAGGGTGGTGCTGGTGTAATTCCTCATCTGGGAGGGCTAGGGTTCTCTATACGCAATATACTAAATTTACGGCGTCGATCGCATGGTAGCATGAGTCCGGTGTAGATTGAGAGACGGTTGAATATTGGTTACTCCCCCTCAATTAATGGGGTTGGATGCAGCTCCATTGATTGGACGAACGTGGACCTGTGCAGTATCTTTGGGAACTGTCATCTCATTGTTTTCCATATGGTATTCAATAGTAACAGTTAATGTTGAAGCGCCAGTTTGGTAAATCAGTATATCTATATAATGTTGTTTTTCCATCATTGTAGGTACTATCTTCTACAGAACGTATCTCCTGTAATGTTTTTACTTGAAGAAAATGCTTTGAATTTTCCAAAGGTTGAAAAAAGATCTCCATGGTCGGAGTCTTCGATTGTTCTAGCATTTGTGTCAATGAGAATTGTTGTTATGTGCGGTAATCTGCTCTGAGTGAGCACCTAATTGTTCAGCTGAAATCTCGTAACTTTTTCTCGTATTGCGAAGAAGTATGCACTCCCTCCCAAGGGGCGAGTCTATCATTTATTCGCTTGAGCTTCGGTGTTACCTTGTGCCGCTATGCTCGCATGTATACACTTCCTACTGTTAGCTTATGGTTGATCAAAGTGTTGGCAAATGCGTCGATGCTTCGAGGGTGGTATATCTTAGTCACCCCTGAGTATCGCACATGGAAAAAGTGTCATCACTTAGTAGAATTATGAAACCTTGAGCGCTCATCGCTTGTGGCCATCTTTATCTACCTCCTTCAAGAGGACGAAAGTCGTTTGAGGAAGTCTGCAACTCATTGCAATGTATGTTCCGCTGTTGTCGGGTCACTGTTTGGTGGTGATTTGGAGGACCAGATGGTTGCTTTGTACTCTCAGCCCCTTCTTGCACATTTGTCCTTGATATTGGGAAGTAGTCGAGCGAGGTTTACTTAGGGTTCCTTTGCTCTATTTGGATCTCCTTGCGTAGTCGAACTGTTTAAGCGAGTTGTTACTTTACATCGCATTAGATTCAAGTGCTCGTAGTAATTACAAATTCTTTCTTTATTTCTTAAATGATTACAAATTACATAAGTTTTTAAGAACTAAAACTCTACATTGCCTATGGAAAGGAAATTAAATAACTGAAATAGACTAACTATTGGTGGAGAAAAGTCAACCCGGCTCTGAAGTGAATTTGCATGGCCTTTGTTGGATCATTGATACTTTCAGCGGACTGTTGAGCTCCGCTGATGTCACTGAGGTAACTGAAAAATAAACCTTGTGTGGGAGCCGCGTCGGCGGAATGTTGGGGGGTTGTACTCCCATTTGCATTGACCCCTTCATTCTACTTGGTTGAAAAACGGATTGCTTTTGTTTCACTCGATTGTTCCCCATTTATGAAATTAGCCACCACTGTTGGGATCTCATGCGAGTGGAGTTATGCGTCCACAGTCACAAGATCTAAAGCCATTTTAGGTTGCACTGTAGGATCTAGTTGGATCTAGAAACATTCTATTTGGTTTAACACAGCATAATGGCAACCTCATGCTATAGGCTGGTCTCCACGTATTGTTCCTTCATAGGGGCTAGCAGTATACTTAATGCACTGGTGAAGAATGGATACTACTGCCTCCATTTGGTAGAGCCATGGTCTTTCCAAATAAGGTTGCAGGTGGACGGCGCGTCTACTACCATGAAGTCCAGAAACAAGACCTTTCTAAGTTGTGGCTCTCCTGCCATTACTGCAAACTTTACCTTCCCGATCGAAAAACATTTTTTTTCCGCTGAATCCTGTCAGCAGGTAGTCTGAGGAAGTCAGGTTCTCCTCCTTGAGGTCTATACTGAGGAACGCGTTGTAGAAAAGGATGTTGAATGAGTTCCTTGTATCTACCAGAGCTTTATTTACCTCTCATCTCGAAATGGAAATCAATATGACAAGAACGTCATTGTGCAACGCTCAGACTCCTTCGAAGTCCTTGTCTGTAAAGGTTAAGGTGGGAATGGGGCTTTGTACCCTCGAGTAGTAAACGCGTCTATCCTCATCTGCGGGTTGAGTCCACATCTCCAGTAGAGTCCGCTTGCGAGATCTGTTCGACTAGTCTTCGTCCAGTCCGACTCCATGAAGGACGTAGATTATGCCTGGACTCTTTTTCTTTATTTCCTTGACTGACTCCCCCCGGTCCCTAGGTGTTTTAGATTGCTTTTTGGGGCTCAGAGATTCCTTTAGTTTTCCCCTACAGATCAAATACTCGATCTCATACCATAGAATCTTGTTGTCGTTGGTGTCGTGACCAACCTCTTTATGGTTTAAGCAGTATTTGTTGTTGTCACATTTGGAGGGGTCTCCGTGCTTTAGGGGGCACTTCAGATCTTCCCAGTTTTTCCATGGAATTTGGGACGTCCGATAGCGGAGGGTTTCTTATCGCTTTCTATTTCCCTCTTCACAGTTCTTAACTCTTATAAGGTGATGTACCTCTAGGTGCTCTTGAGCAGTTCCGCCATATCCAATGGGGGTTCCAAGGTGAGGCACTCATAGGGCTTTCCTTTCTTCAGGCTCACGATAAAAGTCGTTACGGCTATGTCGCCGCTGCAGCCATCAATGAGTGTAAACTCATCGTTAAAGCGCATGACATACTATATGAATGTCTCATTGGATCTCTGTTTGAGAGAGAGTATGTAGTGTGGGCCTTTCCAGATGTGCTGACTTCCAACGAAACGCGTCAGGAACTCCTTCGCCAGTGCCTTGAATGAGTCAATCAACTTTGACGAAGGCTGTGGAACCATGTTAGTGTTGGTTTTTTCAAGCTAGGGCAGAAGGTTCTGCACATGACCGACTCGGATCCTTCTTTGAGTGCCATTACATTCTGGTAATGGCGTAGGTGGTTGAACGGATTGGTGGTCCCATCGTAGAAGTCAAGCTTTGGAGGCGTGAACTTCTTTGGAAGAGCTTCGTTCATGATACGATTCATGAATGGCGGAACAAAGAGACAGTACAACACTTCTGGGTTATGCACCCCTCTGAGGAAGGGGTTTTGAGGGTCGAGCCTCTTTGCTTGGAGAACCAGTTCAGCGTTAGCTGCGCCACCGCCTCTGGTCCAATGAGAACTAACAGAGGCTTGACTCTCATGTGTTTGCTCTCTGTTGTCTTCTGGAGATGGAGGCCTGTGTTGCTCCTTATCTCCATCAGTGGGTGGAGCATTTTGCGGTATGAAAGCCTCAACTACTTTAGCGATTTGTTGTATTTGAGACGACAACAAATCCATCCTGGGGTCCGCCATTGTCGTGGCTGGCGCGGGGGCATGAGTCTGTTGCCAGTGTGCCACCGACATCGTTGAGAGTGGTGGTATAGCGCCAGTCTAGGCGTTTGATGTGTCCCCTCGTTCTCCATTGTTGTGTGATCAGTGGTCACCATCTCTTATTATTCTGAAAATAGATGATGCTAGTAAAAAGTTAAGAACTTTGTCGTCCCCACGAACGACGCCAAACTGATGTAGTCATTTTTCGCTCCCTGCTTTGACCTTGACCTGCAAACCTGCTGACTTGCACAAGGAACACACGTGAGCCACGACCACCGTTGTGGTGGCCGGTGGCACTTCGATGCGAAAGTTAAACGGGGATCTGCAGAAAGTGTAATGTTGTAAACAAGGAATTTGTAACGTACCTTAGTTTACTAACCTCATGTCTTATTTATAGTGTAGGAATTCTGGTTCAACCAGGCCATCGATGGCGTAGTTTAGAGAAGAAGACCTACGTGAAAATCCTGATCTAGTTAGGAGTCGTGCTGTGGAGGGAAGTTTTCCTATTAGCCATTTGTTCCTAGATACACGGGAGATAGTTCCCATTCCGGGAGCAGTCTATAAGTATATGTCTCCATATGTGATATGTACTGTGAAATATGCTTCCAATTTGAAAGCAAAAAGTCATTGTAATTGCCCGTCTAAAGCTGATCCTCGAGATACTTACCTTAACAAGGCTTATGGGTATTAGGATAGTTGTGAGACACGTGAGGCTAGCAAGCTATAAGAATTAGGGTACGCTTGGCGAACTGCATTGGGCGGGCTTAGAACTGCATGTGCCAAATCAATGTTGGGTTGACGCTAAGGCCTATCGTTCCTCGAGATCATCATGACACGTGTACGGCGTAGAGTTGGGACCATTTTGGTGTATCATCAATAATAATAATAATAATAATAATAATAATAATAATAATAATAATAATAATAATAATAATAATAATAATAAAAATAATAATAATAATATTATTATTATTATTATTATTATTATTATTATTATTATTGATGCGTCCAAAAATCGTCTTCCTGAGAGTTTGACCTGCAAAACAAATGTCAAACTACCTATGACCAACTTTTTGGTGGCCCAAGGCACTCCAATACTTGGTTTGAAGAAAGAAGTAAATCTGGACAAAACTCGTTACATACCTTTGTCAAATGTTCCGTTTACCTTTTATAATGGCCGCGGTTAATTCTCTGCATGACTTAAGCATGTGAGGCACAACGAAAGGAGATGTTTCTTGTAACAGTCTCCTCCTTAATGGAGATGCGTCTGTGGAGGCGTAACTCCCTCCACAACTCTTTTTTGGTGCAACGTTCATCTTCTTTATGAGAGAACTCGTGTCGGGCCTGGATTCAGACTCTGATTTGTTCGGGCCTGGATTCGGGCTTTGTTTATATCTTCTTGTTGTCGGGCCTTATCTGGGCCTCCGTGATTGGTTTTAGTCTTTTTGGGCTTTATGAGCTGGCCCAATAGATTTGGACACTATATCCTGGTGATGGATGTTTTCTGCCACATGTACGGCCATGATGATCGGTCTATTTTGATGTATCATCAGCTACTCCCCCTTTAGTTAGTGGGTATGCTGACGTGGCCAATAACTTCATGACGGTTTGCGTTTCAATTCCATTAGTCTTTTATTTAATGTTGTCAGTGACTTTCTGTGGGTTGGCGTCTCAATTTTTTGCTTGCCTATTCGGTTTTGTGCACATTTTTGGGTTTTGGCGTAGCCATCATATCTCGCATGCTATCCCATGAGTTGTTCCTTTATTGCTCGTTTCTATAAAAGGAGAGGTGACGAATTTGTTTCCTCTCTTTATGCTATCTTTGAAATTAGGGTTTTCTCATTCCTTCGCCTTCTTCATTTTCATTGCTTTTCTGTTCTTCAACGATGTCCATTGGTGATAAACTAAGTGGTAAGTTGCTAGCTTAGTGTGGCGCTCATTATTCTCCCAATAGAGCTTCTTAGGCGACGCTGGGCAGTCTTCGTGGGAGGTAGTGGTTGGAAGGTAATGGTTTTTTCTTATGTAAGGGCTATTCTGTCCGACATTCCTTTGACTATGAAGGTTTGCATTCGGTGGTTGGTCTGTTAGTGAACAGGGATATCTGCTTCTTCCATTCTCTTGTCTACTTTGAGAAACTTAACGATGACATCCGCGATTTGTCAAGGTCTTGGTTTTATGCTTCTGTGAACTCTGGCTATTTCCAACTGCAAGGTCATTTGATTTTTCGATCATTTCGAGTTCCCAATAAATAGAAAAATCTTTAGTTGACTACTGAGAAAGAAAGGATCAGTGACTGTTTTTTGAAGCTTCACCGATTTCTTGTAGAGGCTATTCTTTTTTAGGGCTTCCTCGAGCGTAGTAGTTTGTACACTATGAATGAAACAGAGCGATCTTTATTTACTGAGTCTCGTGCTAAGGCCTTTGATGCATGCGCTGCTTGTGCTGGCGTTATTGATATTGCTTGCGCTACTCGTGTTATGGATCTTGATGATCCTTTTAATGTTACAGTTCATGTTTCCAAAAAAAGAAAGCTTACGAGGTCCACGAGTTCGTCAAGGCGTTCGGATTGTGTCCCGTCCGAATCCTATTCAGGATGTTACTGAGGCTGCCTCTCGCCCAAGTCCTTCCCACGGCGATGTTGGAAAAGAGGATCACAAATCTTTCGAAGATGCTGAGGAGCTGAGGCTTGCGTTGGAGAGGAACGAGAAGGAGACTACTCGTCTGCTGGACGATAATTGTTATGCTTGACGATGTCAAGGTAGATACTTCCAATATGTTTTCCACTGCTGAGAGGAGAGCTTGCCATAGCCAAAAATGAACTTACTGCTGCCAAGGATAGGCTCGTATTGTTGAAGCAGAAGATTGGAAGTGAGTTGTTGATGGACGAGTTGAGCTTCTTGACTATATCAAGGGGCCTGACGAGGATTTGTTTAGGTACCATCACTTGGTTGATGAAGCTTTCAAGGACAATGATGTTCAAGAATCTGCTTCAGTAGTTGAGGGGCTATTGCTTCCTCAACCCTCAAACGCCCCAGAGTCATTGCTTTCTCTTTCTGTTTCTCCTAAAAAGAGTTCTCCCCTTATTTCCGTAAGTGATGATCCCATAGTTGCCTCTGTTTCTTTCCCCACTTCTTTATCTCCTTCTCTAGATGTAACAGAGTAGTATTATCGATAAAATGAACTTTGTTGTTTCTGTGCTTCTCACTTCAGTTGTAGTTGTCATGGATTTTGCTTCGAATTCTTTTGTAGCTGTTTTTGTGCTTTGGCTCATCATTTGTCTAATGGTGGGCCAGCATTGTCCTTCCTAATTTGCTGCAAAGAGTTTGCTTTTGCATATAGTTTCTTGAATCATGTTGATTTGTTCTTCTAATTCTGACTTCGTTGATTCAACGTATCTGTCAACTAGTGTGTTAAGTCAACTTGTTCGTTGAGCATCTACTTCGTTAACTCGATGTCTTGGTCAACTTGAAGTTTTTATGTTTAAGTTGACTTTTTTTTTCAACTTTTACTTCGTTAACTCGATATTTCAGTCGAATCGAAGTTTTTGTGTTGGGTTGATTCATTTGTTCAACTTTTACTTCGTTAACTCGACGGTTAAGTCGACTCGAAGTTTTTGTGTTGAGTTGACTCGGGTGTCCAACTTTTACTTCGTTAACTCGACATCTCGGTCGACTTGAATTTTTTGTGTTTAGTTGACTCAGGTGTCCAACTTTTAATTCATTATAACTCGACATTTTAGTCGATTCGAAGTTTTTGTATTGAGTTGACTTGGATGTCAAACTTTTACTTCGTCAGCTTGACATTTCGGTCGACTCAAAGTTTTTGTGTTGAGTTGACTCGGGTGTCATACTTTTACTTCATTAACTCGACATTCCAGTCGATTCAAAGTTTTTGTGTTGTGTTGACTCGGATGTCCAATTTTTACTTTGTTAACTCAACGTTCCAATGATTCAAAGTTTTTTTGTTGAGTTGACTCGGGTGTCTAACTTTTACTTCATTAACTCGACATTCTAGTCGATTTGAAGTTTTTGTGTTGAGTTGACTCGGGTGTCCAACTTTTACTTTGTTAACTAGACATTCCAGTCGATTCGAAGTTGTCCAATTTTTACTTCATTAACTCGACATTCCAGTCGATTCGAAGTTTTTGTGTTGAGTTGACTTGGGTGTCTAACTTTTACTTTGTTAACTCGACATTCTAGTCAATTCGAAGTTTTTGTGTTAAGTTGACTCGGGTGTCCAACTTCTAGTTCGTGGTTGATTAGACTAGAAGTTTATATATGTCCAAATTTTTTCGTGATTTCTTGTTACTAGATACGTCAATTGCTTTGTATGGCTAATTCTTCGATGTATCTATTCTGTCATCCACGCAAAAAATGGGGGTTTTGAATTCGTAATCTTATTGATATTCCCTTTTTGATATTTTCACCAGCTTTAATTGTTCAAGCATTTTCGCTGGTTTGAAGTATGATTTGTTTTATCTTTCTTTGTTTAATGTTAGTCTTCGTATTAGAGATTGATGTTTTTGTTGCTTTGTCTTCCTTCAATTGATGTTGATCCTCGTATGTCGTATATGTTGTCGTACTAGCAGACTCACGGCGATTTTCTATTCGATGGCTAAGTAGTGTAGGCTTGTCTGATCATGTTCATGTCATCATCAAACTGTCTGATCGTGTTTTCGTCAATACCAAAATGTCTGATCATGCTCATGTCAAGACTAAACTGTCCAATCATGCTCACATCAGCACCAAATTGTTCAATCATGCTCACATCAATACCACATTGTTCAATCATGCTAATGTCGGCTCCGTGTTTGGTGTCAACTGTCAAGGTTCGATTGAGTCTATTGTTGTCAGTTTTGTCGTTGGTTACTCGGTTCGAGCTTGCATTCGTCAATAGGATCTTCGAATCATATTAGTTGGTTGATGCAAACTTCTCCTTGTTTTGTGCATTCGTGAATTGGTTTGTTTGGTTTTGTTAGTACTCTTGTTCCTATATAAGTTAGTTCGAATGAAAAGTTTTCCTGGCCACTTCTTCTGTTAGGTTGTGTGTTTTGCTTCCTCCGGCAATGCAGTGTAAGGCGTATATTAGCTCTCTGGGTTGTTCATTCGATTTCGCACCAATATTTTCTTTCTCCTTCTAGGTGAGCTGTTTATCTGGCATTCCGATGAACTCATCGAGTTGTCCTTTCTAAATTCAAAACTCGATTTCGTCTTTTAGATTGTAGCAGTCTTCGATATCGTTTCCATGATCATTATGGACGGAACAATATTTGTTTTGGTTTCTTCCTTCTGGGTCTCCTCTCATCCTAAGCGGCCAGTTAATGTTATCCCATTTTGCTATGTGCTTCAGTATATTTGCTCAACTTGTTTTTTTAGGGTTGTATATGGCTTGTATGTATTCTTCATCACACTCGTTACTCACTCGTGTCGAGGCCGCGCTGGTTGTAGCTTCTCGGATTTTTGTTGTTGTGAATCACTCATTTCGATGTTTCTTCGATTGGATGCTACCATCCCATTGTCTGTCATCTCGTTTCCTTTCCTCATTTCTTTCCCGTTTCCTTGAAAGACTTTCTCTTTCTTGGTCATTTTTCTCCTGGCCGCCTTCATCTCTTCAAGGGAGATGTGATATTTTGATGGAATTTTTATTAACCTAAATTAATAAGCTAATAAACTCTACTTGTAATACTGCAAGTCCATGGTTGTCTAACTAGTAGCCAGTGGCAAATACGGATCGATCCCACGAGGATTGACGAGACAATCGAATTCTAAGACTTATTTGAATTAATTTAGAGTTGGGGGTAACAACAGATGAAAATTACTAAAATTAGGAAACTAAATTGACAACTAAAATTAAACTGATAGGATGATAAGAGAATGCACCGAGACATCGAATCCACCACAGGTTCTTCAAGATTTATGTAATCCAAATTATTGTTTTTAAGAATTAACATGACTAACCTAAAGATTAATCTAAGTTCGCAATTGATTTCAGCAAAGGTATAAACCCCTAGCATTGCGTGTCTTCTTACGACACACACAATCACAGGTTTATTTTAACTAATTCTAAACCCCTAGCATTGCATGTCTTCTTACGGCACACACAATCACAGATTCAGATTACTTGATTAAAGCAGACTTTGAATATCAATAAAGGGTAGTGGTACTTCTAACTACCGACTAGTCTAGATAATTAATCCGGATATAATCGGTAAAAACAATTTATTGAAATTCAGAAATCAATTGTGTTTAACGTTCAAGCATATAGAAAACAATAAATTAAAATACAACAAACTCTAGGAAACCCTGTGGTTTCATCTCCGCCTCGGCGTGGGGTCTAGAAGATCATGGTGACGGTGGTCACAGCAATAGTGTAGGTGGAATCCATCTCAGCACTAACGCACATCCAAAGAAAAGGCTGAATTGCACTGTGGTGGTACAACGAGTAAGAGTTCGGGTACGAATAGTGAAACTATTTGAAAAACAGTTATTTCCAGCCAAAAGAGTAGCACTCTTCTCCGTCTTCGTCTCCAGCGATCAGCACTCCTTGCGAGCTCCTTCGTCACTCCTCCGATTTCGGTACCTGCGAAAAAGAGACGCGATAGAGAACAAACAGGAGGGAGAGAAACAGGGGCGGTGCTCCCTGTTTCTGGTCCTATCGCGGTGGTGGTGTGCGAGCTAGTGCACCGCTTGTGACGGTGGTCGTGAGAGAGGGAAACAGTGAGAAAGAGAGAGGGAAACAGGAAGGAGGGCCGAGAGAGTGGGAGAAACAGAGGGGTGAGGGCGGACAGAAGAGTGGTGGCGGCTCTGTCGCGAGATGGAATCGGGTGGTGGTGGCTTCTGTCGCGGTGGTGGTGCTCTGTTGAAAAATGAAGAGAAGAGAGGAACTGGGGAGGTCGCTTGTGCATGGCTGTGTGAAATAGTGAGGAGGTGGCGGTTGATGGTGGTATTGGCGAGGTGACGGTAGTTGCGACAGCGACGTGGAGGAGGCGGCGGTGATGGTGGTTGGTTAGTGGCGAGAGACGAAGGTCTCTATGTCTCTGCCAAGGAGGAGAGGGGATGAGTTGTTGCTAGAAAAAGAGAGTAGGCAGAAAAAGAACCTAGAAGAAAGAGAGAGAGCTTTTCTCCCAAAAAGGGAAGAACCTAAATAGGGTTCTCCTACTTTCTTGGGCTTGGGTTTTAGGTTAGCTTTTTGGGTTTGGGCTTAGGTTAAATTAGGTGGACCAAGATTTATTTGGGTTAGGTTTAGATATGGGACCCTATACTTTGTACCACCGCCAGAATCGACCAATTGATCATTCCTTAAATTGTCGCCTTAATGCGATTTCATCGTTCACACTCAAATTCCTACAAAAACATGAAAATGAAATAATTAGAATAAAATATACTAATTGAAATACTAGGATCTATAAATTAAGGGATATATTATGTAATAATTACGTGAATATCAAATACCCCCAAACCTATATTTTGCTAGTCCTCGAGCAAAACAATAAAAATAAAATTTTAACTCACTTTCGCAGGAATCATCGGTTGCACTTACCTTAATTATGCAACAAGGCTTTAAACCCCTAGATTACCTCTAGTGGACGAGTTATAGTCTCGTGAGGGTTTTTTGAAATGTTACCCACAAACATTACGACTCAATAAATTTTCAAAACATGGTAACTTAGTCACTCTATCTATTATCCTCAGAGTAATCATCTAATTGCCAAAATTTTTAGAAAACAACTAACAATGTCAGAATAATATATCAACGAGTCTAACAACGGTTTAATAGTATCCAAAGGTTAAATAAATTTCATCAATTATTTTCAACTCGAAGTGTGTGTGCATGGCCTTATCAACATAACTTTATTTTTCTCAGTAAAGATACGACTAGATATCCTTTGAATTGTATGCTTCGACCACAAATCTCTCTTGTCACTCAGAAATGATTACTCAGAGATTGGTTATTTATCACTCAGTTTATATGTGAGAAAGAGAATAAATTATGGAAACACCAACATCTCACATATAATAATCATGAAAACGGGACTTTTACAAGAATGAAATGAATATGATCTCATGGACAGGAATATCATCAATTACTTTGAGAATGTTGAATCATACACCATAGTTATTGTCTGTTTAATATCCACATCTATGAACCAAACATTTACTTAAGATCAATTAGGTCTTTATTCGGTTGTAATGAGGCTAAGATTTTGGCTAACAAGAATGGAAAAGGATACGAAAAAATTCTCTGCGAATAGATACACCCTTTAATCAACACGTGGGGCTCTGAAGAATAAATCAGTGTTGTACACCATTAATTTTTCTTCCTTCGAATGTTTTCTTCATATTTTTTTTCAAAGCATCAATCTTTTTTTTAATCACGCTTTTCCCTTCTACACAATAAAACATTTCGGTTTCGAGGATTCATGAAATATTTAGTTTCAACTCTTTTTTTTTATTTGCCCATTCCAAAAATATATCAACCACGCACATTCTCAAAGATATTGGGTAAGGATAAAAATAGTATGGGGTATTACTCCATAACTGGAGTGCGCAATGGAGATGGGGTTAGCAAAGAAAAAGTCTATTTAAATGCTCAAATGGCTGCAAACGGATATTTTTCATTAGGTAGGCTAAAAGGCTAAAGAACAGTTCAAAGAAAAAATGATTATATCACTTCTTAAGTGTTAGTCGGTATGATGACATCTCAACTAAATAAATCAAGAAGTTCTAGTGTAATAATTCAATTTTAACGCCATTCTTAAAGCAATTAATAAGAGAAACAAGAATAATGAGATCATCAACGAGATAGTGTGGATTCAAGAAAAGTAAGAGTTTATTTAATAACCCTCAAGAAAAATAGAATGTCTCAAAACTCACAAGGGTCAAGTCTCCACTATTATTCTAAGTTTTTTTTAGTTAATATCTTACTAATTAACTTCAAATTATGCTAACTCGGTTTATAGTATAAGAGTTGTCGAGTCGAAAAATATTATGAAATATATTTAACTTAAAGATAACATCAAACTATATGTTTCCCTATTGATATATAAAAGTGACAAGTGTAAGCATGCATTCCTAAAAAATTTTAGGCATACTTGAAAGCACATCCTCTTCATTGGAAATGAACTTAGATTTTGTATGCATTTCCAAATCGAAAAAATTTCACAGCATCATAATGAACTATGTATTCAATGGAGATTGAGTAGAATACAATAGTTAATTGTGAAATACATTTTAGTTCAAAATTTTCGAAGAATGCAGAAAAACTCATAAATCTCACCCCCCAAACCTAAACCAAACATTGTCCTCAATGTATAAAATGATGATTATGACAAATGCGGGAAAAAGAAAAGAGGAGAGTTAGAGTGATATTACCATGGAAATTTTTTTTACCAATTTTGACGAAATCGTCCATCAATGAACGCTAAAAAACATAAGAACTATGGACTCATCATAATAAATTGATAAAAAATAATACAGGATTCAAAATGATATACAAATGAAAAATGAAAAAAATTACATGTATCAGTTGTAAGTCAAAATTGTTACGGAGCTAACGAGTATGAGTAAAATGCAACTAGAAAGAACTCGAAAATCAATCCAGACTAACCATAATGACACAACTGAAGCTAGGCAGCTAGGCTGCCTCCTAGGAGCGCTTGGTTTAAAGTCGTCAGCCCGACATATATTCTTCCTCATAAATGATGTGCCATGAAATGACGAGGAAGGACATAGTGAACACTCCCCCAAACCTAGACACTTAGTCCATGATGTTGAATAGATCATATAGCAATAACCGAAAAAATTGAGGATCCGTCCAACATATAGTAGCACCCATATGCAACACAACAAAAACTAACACATCCCTAAAATGACAACGACGCCATGCAAAATCATAGAGAAAATGCATACGAACCCATGGTCGTAAAGAAGTCATAGGGATCTGGAGCAGAAAGTCGTCACCAACATGGATATCCAACAAATGACTTTTTCCTACTCTTAAAAAAGTACATCCTATGTCTGGTGTCAAATCCAAATATTGAATGTGTTGCACAATAGGATGGTCAAAATTACAATCATCCCTTAAAAACAAGGGATCCACATAGGTAGCGTCAATCACTATTAAAGGGATGAGAAGCGGTATGTCTATATATATATGAGGTGGCATAGGCTCATAATAATAAAATGAATCACACCAAGATGATGAGTTAGACGACACAACAACATCCCCAAACTTAGAATTAGCACTACCTATGGCATATAGTCTCTCCAAAGAATACTGAGGATCGGACTTCATGTAAAAGTCACTAGGAGGACATATGTCAAATGGGTCATCATGAACAGGCAGAAAAGGGAATTGGTAAGAAAGCCCAATAGTATCAGCATAAGGGCTTAGTTTTGACTCTCTGAGTGGTAGGAGTTCCACTTTAGGCTTCCATGTGTAACTCGGATCCATAATAGGGGTTGAATCAAGCAAAGCATTCACTTCCCTAATGGAATCATCAATATCGAAGTCTAAACCAAAGTGAGTCAAACATGTTGATAAGGGATCATCTGATACAGACTGCAATAAGGAATTCTCCACAGAACTCTCAATCATGTCAACTTCACAAACATCCTCAGGCTCGGGAGGTTGTCGACTAACATTAAAAACGTTGAATTCAACGGTCATGTTGCCAAATGACAATTTCATAATTCCATTCCTACAATTAATAATGTCATTGGATGTGGCCAAAAATGGTCGACCCAAAATGATTGGAATGTGACTAGACGGATTGTTAACAGGTTGTGTATCAAGAACTATAAAGTCCACAGGGTAATAAAATTTTTCAACCTTGATAATCACATCCTATATAACACCACGGGGAACTCTGACAGACCTATCTGCCAATTGCAGTGTTACTCTAGTCGGTTTTAACCTGCCGAGACCTAATTGCTCACAAACAGAGTATGGCAACAAATTAACACTCGCCCCTAAATCCAACAATGTCTTATCAATCATATGATCACCGATAACACAAGAAATAGTCAGGGAACTAGGATCTCTATACTTAGGCGGGGTTCTGAGTTGAATAATTGAGCTCACTTGCTCGGTGAGGAAGGCTCTCTTTTGTACATGGAGCTTTCGCTTCTGTGTTCAAAGATCCTTAAAAAACTTGGCATAGTTAGGAACTTGCTTGATAGCATCGAGTAATGGCATATTTATGTGAACTTGTTTAAAAATTTCCATTACGTCGTTTACACTTGTTCCTTTCTTTGCCAGAGCTAATCGCAGCGGAAATGGGGATTTAGGCAAATAAGATGCCTGAGTGGGGTCAGAGTCAATAGGAGAATCTGTAGAAGGTGAGGCCTTATCAACCTCCTTGTCAGATGGAGATACAACCTGCGTTGACTTAGACGGAGATGCAACGACACTCGAATTAGGCACTTGTACCCGATTGTCAACCTGTTTTCCACTTCGAAGGGTAGTAATAGATTGGACATCTTCATGGTGTGACTCAGATGTACTACCAACTGCTTAATTACCCTTTGGGTTTGGAACAGGTTGACTAGGAAATCCCCCTGGCTCTCTCTCCAAAAAGGAATGAGTAATCTTAATCACAGCTATCTCGAGTCTATTGAGGGCTTGAGATTGATGTTGAGTCGTGGCTTTCAACTCAGATATGTCCTTAGAATGCTGCTCAATTATACTTTTTGAGTGCTGCAAAAATCGATTAACCGTTTCCTCTAAACTTGATGTGTTGGATGGAAAACTTGGTTATGGTGGGGCCTAATAGGGCTAGGGACTTGAGGAGCCTGGGAGACAACAACAAGTCCCCCTTGGTGTGGGCCATGGGCCCAAGAGAGATTTGGATGTTTGGCAAACCCTGAATTGTAATAGTTAGGTTGCGGATTATCGCCAGGTTATCGCATTGCATTAAAAGAGTGACTTGCTCAGCATAGTATGCAGGATAATTGTTTTGCATGTCACAATTAGCTATTGAATGACCAGGACTCGAACATGCAACACAGACTTCAGATGAAGCGTTTGCGGGACAGATTGACTCAAATTCAAAAGCGCATCTATCTTTTGAGTCATGGTCATAACAGTCGTCTCTAACTTTGAGGCAGAAGGGCATTGAACAAATGTATCTCTAACGTCATATATACCGCCCTTACGCCTATCAGACTCATTTTTCGAATAATCCCATTGCTGAGAATTTTTGGAAAGCGTCTCAAAGAATTCCCAAATTTCACTGACACTCATTTTCATTAATGACCCACCACTAGTGGCATCAATCATACGACGGTTTTGAGAGGTTAAACCATCTTGGAAGTATTGAACTAGCCGCCACTTCTCGAATTCGTGATGGGGACACCTGACAATGAGCTCATTGAACCTTTCCCAACATTCATAGAAATGTTCGCCCTCTTTTTGTTGAAAATTAGATAAATCTCGTCGGAGGGCATTCGTTTTATTAATGGGGAAGTACTTTGTCAAGAACTTTATTGACAACGCATCCCATGATGTGATGGATCCTGTCTCTAATGCATTTAACCACGATTTCGCCTTATCTTTCAGAGAAAAGGGAAATAACCTAAGACGGACTGAATCATCAGAAAAGTTTTGGTATTTTAGGGTAGCGCAAATGTAAAGAAATTCTATGACATGAAGATAAGGGTCCTCTTTCTCAAAACCATGAAAAGTGAGCAAGAGATGAATAATAGATGGTTTGAGTTTGAAATTGTTTGCATTTGTCTCGGGTAAGACAATGCAAGACGGAACACTACTAGGAAGAGGAGTGAAGTAATTCTTAAAGGCATTTCCCTCAGCCATCTCAGTGGACAAGGATGATGAACCTAAATAGGTAATGGGGACTTCAAAGAACTCCTCGAATTCTTGTCGGACAAGTCTATTCTTAGAATCACGCACCTATGTATGCATAAACTACTGGATAACGAAGGTTCAAAATCAACACTCCTAAACAGGCTTCAATTTTATTTTATTTTTATTTAATGCAAGCCTAACCGCTATATGAAGTTGACCTAACTCTGAAAAAAAAAAATTAAAAACAATGGGGCCCCCTAAATTATGCACAAACAAAATGAATGCGGACTGAAATTCAATTTACCTAACCGTGGGAGAGGCACGGTAATTTCCTTTCAATCCGCCACTACAGAATTGCTCATACCTCTTTTTTCCACTCTCTAGCTCAAAGTAAAATGCCAGTTCAAGAACTGTTCCCAGATGGGATATGTTCATTCACTCGACACTTTAAGCTATCAAACGTCAAAAGAGGGTTCCTATGAGCGTCACACCCATCCTAGTTAATTATCTTGCTACAAATTTTAAATAGTGAAGGTCTAGGTTCCTAACCCTAAAATAGATGGTGATTAACCTATCCGCGGGAGAGGGCACGGAAGTTTCAACTCAATCCTGCCACTATTCAAATTTGCATGCAATACTACCTAGAACAAGCTAAACACAAGTGATCACACAAAAACTGCGTGCAGGTGCGGTGGGTAGAAGTTACCTCCGGCGTGAACCTCTTTTGGGTTACTTGCGACGTCGGGTAGAAGTCGATTTCTGAGAGTTTCCTCGCGAATCACAATATTTCAGTTTGTTCCCACTTGAGCTCCATTGTGTGTGACCACCTGCAAAATACATGCAAAAATAATTCAAACTCAAGCAAATAAAACAAATACGAAAAGTAGATAAAACAAATAAGAAACTGACTCGTTACACTATTCCTAAAAAGAAAATTAAACCAAATTTATAAACTAGCCAAAAGAACCCTAAATTTTGATTGTACCGTTACAATCTTCGGCAACGCCTCCAAAACCTTGATGGAGTTTTTTATTAACCTAAATTAATAAGCTAATAAACCCTACTTGTAATACCGCAAGTGCACGACTGTCTAACTAGTAGACAGTGGAAAATACGGGTCGATCCCACGAGGATTGACGAGACAGTCGAATTCTAAGACTTATTTGAACTAATTTAGAGTTGGGGGTTACAGCAAATGAAAATTACTAAAATTAAGAAACTAAATTGACAACTAAAATTAAACTGATAGGATGATAAGATAATGGACCGAGACATCGAATCCACCACAGGTTCTTCAAGATTTGTGTAATCCAAATTATTGTTTTCAAGAATTAACGTGACTAACCTAAATATTAATCTAAGTTCGCAATTGATTTCAGCAGAGGTATAAACCCCTAGCATTGCGTGTCTTCTTACGAAACACATAATCATAGGTTTATTTTAACTAATTCTAAACCCCTAGCATTGCATGTCTTCTTACGACACACAAAATCACATATTCAAATTACTTGATTAAAGCAGGCTTTGAATATAAATAAAGGGTACTTCTAACTACCGATTAGTCTAGATAATTAATCCGGATATAATCGGTGAAGCAATTTATTGAAATTCAGAAATCAATTGTGTTTAACGTTCAAGCATATAGAAAACAATAAATTAAAATACAACAAACTCTAGGAAACCCTGTGGTTTCATCTCCGCCTCGGCGTGGGGTCTAGAAGATCATGACGGCGATGGTCACAGCACTGGTGTAGGTGAAATCCATCTCAGCACTAACGCACATCCTGAGAAAAGGCTTAATTGCACTGTGGTGGTACAACGAGTAAGAGTTCAGGGTGTGAATAGTGGAACTGATTGAAAAACAGTTATTTCCCGCTAAAAGAGAAGCGTCCTTCTGCGTCTTCATCTCCAGCGAGCAGCACTCTTCGCTTTTGCTCCTCGTGAGCTCCTTCGTCACTCCTCCATCTCCGGTACCTTCGAGAGAGAGAGATGGAAGAAGAGAGAGAGAGGCGCGATAGAGAACAAACAGGAGGGAGAGAAATAGGGGTGGTGCTACCTGTTTCTACTCCTGTCACGGTGGTGGTGTGCGAGCTGGTGCGCCACTTGTGACGGTGGTCGTGAGAGAGGGAAACAGGAAGGAGGGCCAAGAAAGTGGGAAAAACAGAGGGGTGAGGGCGGACAGAAGAGTGGTGGAGGCTTTGTCGCGAGATGGAACCGGGTGGTATCGGCTCCTGTCGTGGTGGTGGTGCTCTGTCGCGAGATGAAGAGAAGAGAGGAACAGAGGAGGTCGCTTGTGCGTGGTTGTGTGAAACAGTGAGGAGGTGGCAGTTGATGGTGGTATTGGTGAGGTGACGGTAGTTGCGATAGCGACGTGGAGGAGGTGACGGCGATGGTAGTTGGTTAGTGGCAAGTGATGAAGGTCTCTATGTCTCTGCCAAAAAAGAAAGGGGAAGATTCGTTGCTGGAAAAAGAGGGGAGGAGCAGAAAAAGAACCTAGAAGAAAGAAAGAGTTTTTCTCCCAAAAAGGGAAGAACCTAAATAGGGTTCTCCTACTTTCTTGGGCTTGGGATTGGGTTTTAGGTTAGCTTTTTGGGTTTGGGCTTAGGTTAAATTAGGTGGACCTAGGTTTATTTGAGTTAGGTTTAGATATGGGACCCTCTACTTTGTACCACCTCTAGAATCGACCAATTGTTCATTCCTTAAATTGTCGCCTTATTGCAAATTCATCGTTCACGCTCAAATTCCTACAAAAACATGAAAATTAAATAATTAGAATAAAATATACTAATCGAAACACTAACATCTATAAATTAAGGGATATATTATGTAATAATTACGTAATATCATATTTTCAATAGGACCACCATGCCTTTTGGAGGCTCCAGGTTAAAAGCATCAAAGAAGGAAGCTCTCTTCAGTCCGGCAACAAAGGTTGCAGCGGCTGTGTCGTCGCTAGATGCATCGATCGTCATTTCATTAGTAAAGCGAGTAACATATTTCGCATTGTCTCCATGGGTTTCTGCCTTATATGCAGGAGGTAGTGTGATTTTTTCCTCATCCGCTGATTCCTGATGAATCTGGTGATAAAAGCAGTGGCTAAAGCTTTGAAGGAGTCTATCGACCTCGGTGGTAGGCTGTTCAACCAATTCATTATTGTGGATGTGAGACTAGTCAGGAATGTCCTACACAAGATCGACTCTGTGGTTTCCTTCCACTACAAGAAAATGGGGATTTAGCGGCGACTACTTAGCGACGGTTCGCAAAAACTGTCGTTAAATGCTTTATTTGACGACGTTTGACCTTCATCGAATTATATTGGTTAACGATAGTTGTAGTAAATTGCGGCTGTGCTGACCGTCATTATATGCTTGTTCCAGATTTGGCGTGGTGGGAAAATGTGAAAATAGGGTGCAATTAACAAATCTTGATTGTGTTTTAGATCTTAATACCATCCAATGGATGAGGTTTCAACCCAAAACCTAACTAATTTAGGGCAGTAAAGGAGAAGAGAAGCGGAGGAAGGAAAGGAAAACTAAAGATGGTGAAGTTTCTGAAGCCGAACAAGGCGGTGATCATCCTGCAAGGGCGATACGCAGCCCCTCTCCTCCCCCGATCAATCGCAACTCTTGCCACACGTTATTGATCAATCGATTGGTCCCTCAACACAATCAGTGATCGAAATCGTCACTCGTCAGTCAGTCAATCAAACCCCTCTGGTTCAACTTCTTCTACGTGCGTCCTCCACCTGCTCCGACTCCCCCTGTGTGCGTCTTCAAGGTAGTTTCTCACTTCTTCTTCATCAGTTATTTCTCCATGTCTCAGTCGACGTCTCAGATTCGCCATTTCTCGCCTCTTCTTACACTCTCCCAGGTCAATACTTGCAACTTCGAGTCCCAGACGTGGACAAACCCTCATTCCTCGCCATCGCATCTCCTCCGTTTCTCGCCGCCTCCGAGGGGGTCTTTGAATTTTTTATTAAGAGCATCTCTGGTTCCACGGCTGAGCTTCTATGTAATTTGGGAAAAGGTTATGTTGTTGAGTTGACTCAGGCGGGAAGGGTTTTGATACCTCTCTGATTTCTCCGCCCCAAGACTTCCCCACTGTTCTCATTTTCGCCACTGGATCTAGAATCAGGTTATTAGCTTTTTTCAATCAAGTTTTCGTTTTTATTTTGCTTTGAATGATTGGATTACCTGCTTCCTTTTCAAATGCTCAATTCCATCGAATTTTCATTCTCGACTTTCATGTAAACAAGTACTATACTAGATTATATTGGTTTATTTGTCTTTACAGTGATTTTAATTGGTGTAATCGAGCATTGGGGTATTTGATTCAGAATATAGAGACTAAAGGAGAATTTATAGAAGATGCCATGTCAAAACAAAGCTTCGTAATAGCTTCAACTTCAAAGTCTATGACAATGGAAGCATATTAACAGGTTAGGTCTTTATTTTTGTAAACATTGTCAAATTTCAGATTCTATTAAGTTGTTCTGAGGTTTGCTTTGTTTTTTCTTGTCTATCTTATCAATCTTTATTAACTTCTGTGTGTTTGATTGTTAAAAAAGGGAAAAAAATCTTATCAACCAATTTAGTAGGAAGCTTTCCATATCATCGTGCATTGCTTTTGTTTGTTGAAATGGCCATAGAAACTCATCTATGAACGCTCAAGTGCAAATAAATTGGACTTCAGAAATGTTCTTAGTTGTAGTTTTTATATTTTGAATCATGGCCTTGTTATTCTGGTAACTTGGGCTTGGCTCTTTCTTATCCGTCTCTTTGTATCTTACTTGATATAGTTTGTCCTTTTTATTTTTCATTCCAGCCTAATCTCACGGAGGGTGAAGAGGAAATTAATAAAGATATTGCTGCGCTTAAGGAGGGGCTCCATCGATAGGTGCCGCACATCAAATTGTTTACCTTTGTTTATGAAAAGTATACACATATTTGTTTCCCTGTTTGTCTTCCGAATTTGTTTATGTTCAATAGACTTGCATTGTGTATCCATGTACTTATATAAGTGCTTGCATGATTATATCTATGTGCCTTAGTTCGTGGGCACACATTCATGATGCTTTGCTAATATTTTCCTTTTGTGATAGATTGGAAAGAAGAAAGAGCATTTATGCAAGTAGATGACGTTATTAAAAAAGGAAGGGAGGAGGAGGAACACTATGAATTGCTTATAATTGGATAATGTCTTTTTTATTTTTCTGCTTCTAGAAGTAACTATGTTGTGGTTTTTTTTTTACAGGTATCTTGAGCAGAGTGCAATAAACAAGCTTGTTGAGATGACATGCAAGAAAAGAATGGTAGTTAATTATTTTTCATGCATTAGATTCCATCCTTAGTTGTTCTTTTGCAGATGACAACAATACGTATTATTGTGTGGGAATCGGGTATGTTTTATCAGAGGAAAACGAGCCCAGTAAGGTAAGAGACAGTTTATTATATTATGGCTAGCCCCTAGATTCTCAGTTTCTTATATGAGGAGTTTAGTTTTTCTTGGTGAATTAGGCTAGCCCCTAGGTTCTCAATTCTTTTTTGTTTGGTTTGGATTTCGGGTATTTTGTTGAATTTGGTCTAGCCACCTAGCTATGTTAGGGATTTCGGGTAATTTGAGTCTAAACATGTGGAACAGGTTCCTGAAACGCTATCAATTGAGGTTATTTGAAAGATGGGTGCACCACCAAAGAGTGATGTGCCAATCATTACACCTAGCGAGCTAAATAAAGCTGATGGGTTAATTTTTGGGTTCCTCACTAGATTTGGAATGATGGCAGCTCAATTCATGGCATTTTTAGATGCAACAGGAAGTTTGTGGAGAACAGAGTCATTGGCAGGAAAGCCTGCAGGGATCTTCTATTGCACTGGCTCGCAAGGCAGTGGCCAAGATGCAATTTCTTTTCTTTCCATTGGTCAGTGAAGGAGATGACAAGGAATGGTATTGACAAAGAAAATTTGATTCTGTCCATGCCTTGAGTTTCTTGGAATTGGTGTTTTGTTTAGATCAGTTATTTATTTCTTGTTTTTTGGCTGCTACTTGACATACAATTGTTTGTAAATTGTCAGACTTCAAGGGCATTCCATTCCAGGCCTTTCTGATGAGCAATCTTAAGACTAAACTTAGATAGCTTAATCTTGGCCAGCAGCTTATTGATGAGCTCAAGGTCAGTGAGGCCCTGTAGACAACGACCCTGAGACAACCATTGTACAACTTCGGTTTTGGCTGTTAGATGTAAGCATTGACAATTTGTAACAATTTTAATTTGTATTTTTCTTCTGGACCATGTATAATATTGATTTTGAAATGAAATTAAAGCTCCTCTTAATGTATGATGATGGTATCATATGAGTTTAGTTTAGTGTCGTTGTTTATATTTGATTTTTGATTTGAGTCTAAAAGTTGTAGTGCCTATGTTGGATAGATTCTCTGCACCCAATGAAAAGAAAACACTAGAGGTTGAAAAATGTGATTTTTATATGGTAAAACAATTTGAATTATCAAAGGGAATTTAGCGGCGGTTGCAAATCGTCGCTAAAAAGCAAAAAGTTGGATTGTACATCAAATTTTGTCGACGATTTATAACCGTCGTTATATTGTATTTAGCGACGGTTATAAATGTCGCTACATTAAACCGTCGCTATATAGTATTTAGTGATGGTTATGCCAGCGGTTGCTTAAAACCGTCGTTGAATGACCTAGTGACGCCTTTATTAGCGGCGGTTTTGTAATTGTCGTTGTTTTATTTGGTGACGGTCATAACCGTCGCAAAATGCCTTGGGCCATTGTCGCTAAGTTGCCAGTTTCTTGTAGTGTTCAGGGCCATCATGTGGTGAAAGTGTCTTAGATGATCAGTTGGGTTGGTAGTACCATCATATACTTCAAACTTTGGCGGAGTGAATTTTTTCGACATTGTTGTTTTCATGAGGGAGTAAGAGAATGGCGGTTTTGCTAACTCATATAGTATGTTGGGGTCCGTGACTCCTATCCTGAACGGGAATTCAGCAAGCATCCCGTCACATAGTGGAGTCTTGCCTTGGGGCCTCGTTGCTTTCTAAGTTTTCTAGTTGGGGTTCTGCTGGGACTTCGTCACTTCTTAGAGTTCGGTTGGCGGAGTATTGTTGTGGCAGTGCTTGAATAGGATCAGTTGGCTGCATGTTTATATGGGTGATTTTCTTCAGCATCTTTATCATGTAACTCATCTGGGTCATTAGTAGGTCTATCCGAGGATCCGTAGTAGCATAGCTGGTGTTTGGGTTGTCTGGGCTATTACATGTTGTGGATACGAATTCACGGGTGCCATCGGTCCGATGATCCGTGCTGCCTCCTGCTCATGAGTTGTTTGTGATGCATTGTTTCTAGTGGGAGAGTTGTTACAATCATTACTAGGTTGAGAATCTGTAGAGTGTGTTGCTTGTTCTGATGGCTTGTTGACCTTCTATCAAATTATGGTGAGTTTTGTCACTGTGGATCTTGTTTTTAGAAAGGAAATTCATCGTTCCCCACGGACGGCGCCAAACTGATGCGTCCAAAACTCATCCTCCTTAGAGTTTGACCTACAAAACAAATGTTAGACTGCCAAGGACCACCTTGTTGGTGGCCAAAGGCACCCCGATGCTTAAGTCAGCAACAATGTTTGAAGAATGAAGTAAATCTGGACAAAACTCTGTTAAAGTTGTATACCTTTGTCGAATGTTCCCTTTACCTTTTATAATGGTTGCGATTAATTCTCTGCATGACTTAAGCATGTGAGACGCAACAGAATGATATTTTCTCGTAACATTTTCCTCCTTAATTGAGATGTGTCTGTTGAGGCGTAACTCCCTCCACAACTCTTTTTTGGTGCAACATTCCTTTTTTTATGAGAAAACTCGTGTCGGACCTGGATTCAGGCTCTGAATCATTCAGACCTTTATTCGGGCTTTGTTTATGTCTCATCATTGGTAGGCCTTATCTGGGCCTCCGTGATTGGCTTTATTCATCTTGGGCTTTATGAGCTGGCACAATAGATTTGGACGCTATATCCTCGTGATGAGTGTTTTTTGTCACGTGTACGACCGTGATGGTCGGTCTATTTTTATTTATCATCAATAATAATAATAATAATAATAATAATAATAATAATAATAATAATAATAATAATAATAATAATAATAATAATAATAATAATATTAATATAACATTGACTTAGGTGTCTAATTTCCATTAAGTGAACTTGAACGTGAAAGTGATAAAAACAATGATAAAATAAAATAAATAAGAACAATAAATCATACATACCACTAAGAAAATAGATGTAAATTAGTAGGGCGACGCACATTAGGAAACACAACTCCTCCACTCAACAACTTCTTAAGACATTCTTGAAAGTGTTTTTTTTTTTATACTCAGAAAGGGCTCAAATGCGGCTTTGGATTTAGTAATTGGTTTGCACCATGATAAAAATGTTTGCATAGTTCACAGGAGGACAACAGGAAGATAAGAAACATTGATAATACATCAAAATAAACCGATCACCACGGTCATATATATTACATAGAGCATCCATCACGAAGATCTAGCGCCAAGTCTATTGGGTCAGCTCATAAAACCCAAAAGAATAAAGTCAATAACAAAAGCCCAGACAAAGCCAACCAATGAGAAGACATAAACAAACCTGAATCCAGACCCGAACGAATTAGAGTCACAAAAGCCCAGACAAATCCAATTCATCTTCATCATCTTTTTTTTGTACACCGTTCATCTTCGTAACAGTCTCCTCATGAAGAAGATGAACGATGTACCAAAAAAGAGTCATGAAGAAAGTTACGCCTCCACAAACGTATCTCCATTAAGGAGGAGACTGTTACGAGAAACATCTCCTTCTGTTGCGCCTCACATGCTTAAGTCACGCAGAGAATTAACCGCGACCATTATAAAAGGTAAAGGGAACATTCGACATAGGTATGCAATTTTAACTAAGTTTTGTCCAGATTTACTTCCTTCTTCAAACAGAGTTGCTGACTTAAGCATCGTTGGCAGTCTAACATTTGTTTTGCAGGTCAAACTCAAAGGAGGATGATACATGGACGCATCAGTTTGGTGTCATCTGTGGGAACGACAAGTTTCCTTTCTAAAAACAGGATCCATTGTGACAAAACTCATCATAATCTGATAAAAGATCAACAAGTAGTCAGAACAAATGTCGCACTTTAAAGATTCTCAACCCAGTGTTGATTGCGACAACTCTCCTACCAAAAACAATGCATAACTAATAGCTCACGAAGAATAAGCAACCCAGATCATCAGACTGATGGCACACGAGAATACGAATCCACAGCACGTCGTAACCCAAACAACCCAAACATCTAGAGACGCTACTATAGATCCTTAGGTAGACCTGCTCATGGCCCAAATGAATTACATAACAAAGATGCTAGAAAAAATCACCCATGAGCGCATCCAACCAACTGATCTTGTTCATGCACCTTTCCAACAAAATTCCACCAACTAAACTCAAGGAAGCGACAAAGTCCCAGCAGAACCCCAACAGGGAAAATTTGAAAGCACCGAGTTCCCCGAAGGCAAGACTCCACAGTGTGATGGAACGCCTGCCAAAATCCCATTTAGAATAAGGGTCACGGATCCCAACATATTATACAGTTAGCCAATCCGCCATTCCCTGACGCTCTCATGAAAACAATGATGCCGAAAAAGTTCACTCCACCAAAGTTTGAAGTGTATGATGGTACTATTGACCCAACTAATCATCAGAGACACTTCCACCGCATGATGGACCTGAAGGAAACCACAGAGTCAATCTTGTGCAGGACATTTTCGACCAGCCTCACTTCCAAAGCAATGAATTGGTTGAACAGCCTACCACCAAGGTTGATAGACTTCTTTCAAGTTTTAGCCACTGCTTTTATCACCAGATTCATCGGGAGCCAGCAGATGAGAAAATGACCACACTACCTCCTGCATATCAGACAGAAGCCCAATGAGACAATATGAGAATATGTCACTCGTTTTACCAATGAATTGACGATGATCAATGGATGTAGCGACGACCCAGCTGCAAAAGGCATGGCAGTCCTTTTGAAAATAGCACAAAACACATCTCCCTTGAAGAGATGAAGGTGGCCAGGAGGAAAAATGACCAAGAAAGAGCAAGTCTTTCAAGGAAACGGGAAATAAATGAGGAAGTGAGGAAATGAGATGAGATGATGGGCAACGGGAGGGTAGCATCCAAACGAAGAAACATCGGAATGGCGGAAGGACTGATTCGCAACAACAAGAATCCGAAAAGCTACAATAAGCTTGGCCTCAACACGAGCGAGTAACAAGTGTGATGAAGAATACATACAAACCATATACAACCCTGAAAACAAGTTGAGCAAATATACTGAAGCACATAGCAAAATGAGATAACATCAACTGGCCGCTTAGGATGAGAAGAGACCCGGAAGGAATATTGTTCCCTCCATAAAGATCATGGGCACAATACTGAAGACTGCTACAATCTAAAAGACAAAATCGAGCATTGGGTTCAGAAAGACGACTCGACGAGTTCATCGGAATGCCAGATAAACAACTCGCATGGAAGGAGAAAGCAGATAGTATTGCGGTGTCGAAATAACAACCCAAAGAGCTAATATACGCCCTGCACTACATAGCTGGAGGAAACAAAAAACAACCTGATAGAAGTGACCATGAAAACCTCCAACTCGAAATGATTTATATCAAAACAAGAGTACAAATGAAACAGACAAGCCATTTCACGAATGCACAAAATAGAGAGAAGTTTGCATCAACCAACTAATACTATTCAAAGATCCTACCGACAAATGCAAACTTGACCCAAATTACTAACGACAAAACTGACAACAACGGACTCGACCAAACCTCGGCGATTGACACCAAACACAGAGCCAGCATAATCATGATTGGACAACTTGGTGCTGATGTGAACATGATTAGATAATTAATTCGATGCCGATGGGAGCATGATTGGACAATTTGGTGTTGACATGAATATGATCAAACATTTCGGTGTTGACAAAAGCACGATCGGACAATTTGGTGATGACGTGAACATGATTGGACAAGCCAACGCCACTCAATCATCGAATAGAAAAACACTCTAAGTCTACTAGTCAAGACAACATATACGACATATGAGGACCAACGTCAAGTAAAGGAAGAGAAAGCAAAAAAACAAACATCAATCTCTAATACGAAGACCAATATCAAGCAAATAAAGACAAAACAACAAAAACATATATCTCTAATACAAAGACCAACATCAAGTAAAGAAAGACAAAACAAATTGTACTTCGAACCAACATAAATGTTTTAAAAGTTAAGGCTAGTGAAAACATCCAAAAGGAATATCAATAAGATTATGAATTCAAAACCCCCATTTTTTTGCGTGGATGACAGAATCGATATGTTGAAGAATTAGCCATACAAAGCAATCGACGTATCTAGTAACAAGAAACCACGATAGAAGTCAAATATGTATAAACTTATGGTCTGATCAACCAAGAAGTAAGAGTTGGACACCTGAGTCAACTTAACACAAAAGCTTCGAATCGACTGAGACGTCAAGTTAACGAAGTAAAAATTGGACACCCGAGTCAACTTAACACAACAACTTTGAATCACCAGGAACGTCGAGTTAACAAAGTAAAAGTTGGACAGCCGAGTCAACTTAACACAAAAACTTCGAATCGACTGAAATGTCAAGTTAACGAAGTAAAAGTTGGAAATCAGTGTCATTTTAACACAAAAATTTTGAATCGACTGAGACATCAAATTAATGAAGTAAAAGTTGGACACCCGAGTCAACTTAACATAAAAACTTTGAATCGACTGAGACTTTGAGTTAATGAAGTAAAAGTTGGACACTCGAATCAATTTAATACGAAAACTTTGAATCGACTGGAATGTCGAGTTAACGAAGTAAAAGTTGGACACCATAGTCAAATCAACACAAAACTTTGAGTTGACTGAAATGTCGAGTTAATGAAGTAAAAGTTGAACAAACGAGTCAACTTAACACAACAACTTCGAATCAACAAGAATGTCGAGTTAATGAAGTAAAAGTTGGACAACAAAGTCAACTCAACACAAAAACTTTGAGTCAATTAAAACGTCGAGTTAACAAAGTATAAGTTGAACAAACGAGTCAACTTAACATAAAAGCTTTGAGTTGACCGAGACGTCGAATTAACAAAGTAGAAACTCAATGAAGAAGCTGACTTGACACACGAACTTTGAGTTAATGGACACATAGAATCAACGAAGTCAGAATTAGATGAACAAATCAACATGATTCGAGGAACTACAAGCAAAAGCAAACTCTTTGCAGGACATCAAGAAGGATAACGTTGACCCACCATTAGACAAATGCTGAACCAAAGCATGAAAGCAGCTACAAAGGAATTTAAAGCAAAATCCAAGACAACTACAACTGAACTGAAAAGAAAAGAAATAACAAAGTTCTTTTCATTGATAATACTACTTTGTTACATCCGGAGAAGAAGGTAAAGAAGTAGTGGAAGAAACTGAGGCAACTACAGGATCATCATTCGCGGGAACAGGGGAAGGCCTTTCCTCAGGAGATAGAGAAAACAATGACTCTGGGGCATTCGAAGGTAGAGGAAGCAATGGTTCCTCAACTACTAGAACAGATTGTTCAACACCGTCATTCTCGAAAGCTTCATCAACCAAGTGATGATACCTGGATAAATCCTCGTCGAGCCACTCAATATAGTCAAGAAGCTCTACCCGTCTATCAACAACTCGCTTCCATTATTCAGCCTCAACAATACAGAGCTTATCCTTGGCAGCAGCGAATTCATTTGTGGTCGCGGCAACCTGTTCCTCAGCGGTGGTAAGCATTACGAAAGTATATGCCTTGACATTGTCGAGCGCAACAGCTATCTGTTCTACCCACCTCTCAGCGATATCACAAATAACAGATTTTTCAACTTTAGCACAAGAAGTTTCATTAGTAGTTGCCTTCTCAGTGGATAACTCTTTTTCCACATCACGTAGACAGGTACAAACCACATCCAACTTCGCTTTCAAAGAATAAAACTTAATAGCAGATTTATCCCGCATATTTTTCGCCTCAATCAACGACTTTCGAGCAGCCTCTGTAGTTTTCTACAATTCCACACATTGCACTCTCAACATGTCGAATTGGGAAAGAACGTGAGAAAACACAAGCAACATTGATGCCCCTCATCTCCAAATAAGCCACTTGATCACGACCAGCTCGATAGACTGAGCTAATCTCCTCTGCATAGGCGAGATGATTCATCCCGTCCATTATCTACTCAAGGCCATGATCTATGTGGTCAAATGGATTGAGTACAGGCATCAAAGGCATTTCCACTAATCGCTTGTGCCACTCATTTATCAACCTATGCACACCGTCTTTCACGTCAAGTTGAGTGAACCAGCAAAACTTGTCAGCCGACTTGATACAAATATCTTTTGGGCTAGGCTTAGTCCAACCAACCCGTGGATGAAGAACACTAAGATCTGGAAGCACTAAAGAACCACTCCCGATAGCCAAAAAGGAAGAAGGAATATCAGTAACAACATAAAACCAATTTTATGAAAACCAATTTTATCCTCCCATTGAGAAGCAACCGTGGCAAGAACATGACTAGCAGTAACAGCGGGAGCAAGAAATCCCTGACAGACATGAGAAAAAATTAAGAACCCAACCGCTTTGCTGACATCAATAAAAGGAGAAGGAAAGTAAACCTCGAAACTCTGACCACAACCATTGTCTTTAGATGCTCCATTGCTAGTTGAAACATATTATCATTGATAATGCGTGGATCATCATTAGATAACTCAACATCTTTCGAGACACCATAAGCAAAAAGAAGCCTCTTTTCATTATCATCCAACGGACGAGTAGTCTCCTTCTCGCTCCTCTCCAACGCAAGCCTCAGCTCCTCAACCTCTTTGAAAGATTCTCGATCCCCTTTTGTAACATTGTAGTGGGAAGGACTTGGGCAAGAGGCAGCCTCTGTAACATCTTGAACATGATTTAGACGGGACGCAATCCGAGCAAAACCACGAGCGAAAAGTTGT
Organism: Berberis vulgaris; assembly: GCA_963556465.1. NCBI lineage: Eukaryota > Viridiplantae > Streptophyta > Magnoliopsida > Ranunculales > Berberidaceae > Berberis > Berberis vulgaris. The sequence goes on from OY747133.1 coordinate 8,205,694, forward strand.
TTCTTTCGCAGAACCCGACCAGGATCTACCTACAATCGCCTCGACGGACTCGTGGACCTCGCAAGCTTTCTTTTTTTGGAAGCAGGAACTGTGACATTAACAGGAGCATCAAGATCCGTAACATGCCTGTCCGAACTCACTTCCGAATCAATGCTAGCATCAAGATCCATAACACGAGCAGCAAAGGCCTCAGCACGAGACTCAGTAAATAAAACTCGCTCCACTTCATTGATAGTGTACAAACCACTACGCTCCAAGATGCCCTTGGAAAAAATGCCTCCACGGGAAATCGGTGAAGCTTTAAGAAGCAGTCACTGATCTTCTATTCCTCAATAGTCAACTGAAGATTTTTCCAATTATTGGGAACTCGGAATGATCGAAAAATCAAACGACCTCGCAGTTGAAAGTAGCCAGAGTTCACAGAAGCATAAAACCAAGACCTTGACCAATAACGGATGCAAAACCTTCACGGTCAAATGAATGCCAAACAAAATAGCCCTTGCATAAGAAGAAACCATTACCTTTCAACCATTAGGGCCCATTTGGGCAGGAGGAATGCCCAAGAAGTTCAAATACTCCCAAAACAGCTCCGAAACTGGGAACCGAAAGCCAGAAGAAAACATGCACGAATACAGTGCAATGATCCAACCTTTAGATTACAATGACTAATATCCTGTCCAGGTAGTATAATCTCGAGGTCGGGTGGTAGATTATAATTAGAACGAAGATTGTCCAGCGTTGCCTGAGAATCTCTATTAGAAAAATAATGAGCCTCGCACAGAGCTAGCGACTTACTACTTAGTTTATCACCAACGGACATCGTTGAAGAACAAATAAACAATGAAAATGAAGAAGGCAAATGCATGAGCGAAACCTAATTTCAAAGATAGCATAAATAGGGAAAACAATTTTACACGCCTCATTTTATAGAGCCGGGCAATGAAGGGACAGCTCATGGGACAACGTGTGTGATATGATGGCTACGGGAAATTCAAAAAAATGAGCAAAAATGAACGGCCAAGCAAATAATCGAGACACCAACCCACGAAAAGTTACTGATAACATTAAATTCAAGGTAATGATGGAATTGAAAGTTAAACCGTCACAAAGTTAGTGGCCACGTCAGCATACCCACTAACTAAAGAGGGGAGTAGCTGATGATTCATCAAAATATACCGATCATCACAGACGTACATGTGGAATAAAGCATCTATCACGGTTATATAGCGCCCAGTCTATTGGGTCCACCAATGAAGCATATACTGATTCATCAAACCTAATAAGAATAAAGCCAATCACAAAGGCCCACCAACGAAAAGGCATAAACAAAGCCAGAATTCAAGCCCAAACGAATCAGAGCTCGAATCCAGGCCTGACACGAGTTCTCTCATAAAGTAGAGGAATGTTGCACCAAAAAAGAGTTGTGGATGGAGTTACACCTCCACAAACGTATCTCTATTAACCGCAACCATTATAAAAAACAAAGGGAACTTTCAACATAGGTATGCAATTTTAATTGAGTTTTGTCCAGATTTACTTCCTTCTTTAAACAAAGTTGCTGACTTAAGAATCGGAGTGCCTTCGACCACCAAAAAGGTGGTCCTTGACAAACTAACATTTATTTTGCAGGTCAAACTCACAGGAGGATGATTTTTGGACGCATCAAACATAATAAAGGAGTTGAGTAAATTTTTTAAATACAGTCAAGGAGGAAAATGAAAAAAAAAAAAAAAAATTTAAAGAGTCTGTTTCACTAGTCAATTCACATCACTAAATTTGAAAAATGTAGAGTGATGTTTGAGTTTGTTAGTCATATTGTTGAGGGGCAAGCCATTAGTGCATGTATCGTAAAAGACAATGGTGGCCAGGTTGGCAGGCTAATGTAGTGTGGGTTTGACCTCTCTTGTCTTGGGTTCAATACCTACCAGTGGCATGGGGTGGGGGTGTCAATAGTAACAAAAAAATATTAAAAAAAAAATAAAAAAAATCCAACTAGTTGTAAATTAGTTGGTTAGATATTCACTCTCCTTGTGAAAGGTCGCTCACCGGTTAGGATTTTGTAGTTTTCGCATGAACACTAATATCTATTTTTCGTAATATCTACGTCATTCTACTAAAGTCCTGCAAATCTATCTTGCAATGAAAATAGGATAGTGTCCCTGACTTTCGACCAACTTATATGTTCGATTAAGATCGATTATCAAGCTTATCCAAACACAAAAATTGTATTAACTCCGAGTTATCTATTAAACACAACTTGAATCACTTAAAAATGTTTTGAAATGAGCAAATTATGGCCATTTTACTAAAGTCGCGCAAATCTGTATTGCAATAAAAATGGGATAGTATTCCTTACTTTCGGCTAACTTATATGCTCGATCGAGACTGATTCTCAAGTTGGTCAACATGCAAACGTTGTAGTAGTCTGAGTTATCTCATAAACACAACTTGAATCACCTGAAAATGTTTTGAAATGAGCAAGTTATGGTCAATTTACTAAAGTAGCGCAAATCTATCCGAAAAAATTTGTTGAAATTTCTTGTTCGCCTAGAAATCTGCGAAGTTTTGCAAAAACCACACATTGCCTCGCATAGTTCCGGGTGAACAAGAAATTTTAGCAAATATTTTTACTGTTAGCTTGGATCAATGCAAACAATATTTTCTTTGTGATTTCTAAAATTTTTTCTAAAGTTTACTTTATTTTTGTGATTGAAAATATTTATGAAGTTTCCATGAAATTACTTTGTTTTTCTGAAAATTTTTGGGGAGGTTGCGATTTGCGGTTCGATTTTTAAGGATTTCAATTTTGAGGGAGAGGGAAAAAATTGATTTCGATTTTTGAAGAAATTTGAATGTGGGGAGCGATTTGCAAGAGATTTGAAATTGGGAAAGGGAAGAGATTCGAATGGGGAGGGAAGAATAAAGTTTCGATTTGAATAAGGAGGGGAAAAATGTTGGTTTTTTGTTTATATAGATGGTGTGGGAAAGTATGATGGTGTGAGAAAGAAAGTAAGTGGTGTGGGAGAGTATAATGATGTGAGAGAGAGGAAATAGTGGTATAAAGTAAAGTAGTCACTGCCTTACTGAAAACAGCAGGGTGTTGGTCATGTTTACTTATTCAGATATTTCTCAATATAAGCCTTACTTTATATTTATTGGTTATAATGAACTATACATCAATTACCTGTAAAAATAAGTAAATAATTTTACATGAGTATAATATAAAACTAATGGTGTCCCAAATCATATGTAATTCTTTCGCTCTTTTTTTTTTTTTTTTTTTTTTTATTAATTACAATGTACTCCTACAATTGAGCACCCAAAAAATCTAGACAGCCAGGCTATTAGAGCCAGGACAGCGACATGGAATTCCCGTCCGTGTGATTGTGTTTGAATGGGGGGAAGTATTGAGCATCTTTAGAATGATAGAGGGCATGGGGCTTGCCCTGGAGCGGGCCTAGTCCGCTGGCCTTGCTCTCTAGAATGGTTGTTGAGCACTGAGCCCAAGCAATAGCAAAAATAATAAAATAGTGCCCCATGACCCCTAATGTTTACAAACCCACTGAAAACTATTTGATTTTTCATGAGCATTTACTGAATTCCCCACCAAACCGAGGGAGTTTGCAATTTTGGGGTGGGGCACTTTCATACCATTTTCTTTAGAAAGTGTATGCACCAATTCTTATAGATTTGGACTAACAAAATAAGCGAAATTACAATAAAAATAAATTGCGAAATTACAATAAAAATAAATAAAATTTGCAGTAAAAGAAAAATAACGAAACAAACGTTGTGGGTTGAAGAAGCTCGTCCTCAAACTTGAAATCCAGGAAGTTATACGAGCACAAGTAGCAATGGAAAGTGAAGTGTCTAAGAAGAAGTCGTCCTCGAACTATGCCTTTGTAGTGCTGGTACCCAAGGAACTAAGCACCAAAAATAAGGCGCTATTTCATTCCCATGTCTTCCATTTGTTACTTTAATTATCTTTGTTATTTTCTTATCATTGAGTTATTTCTAAGCAAATGTGAAAACTAATAAATGTTAGCGAAAGTACACATTTTTTGTTTCTTGCATTTCACTGTTTTGAAGTGTATAGAAAAATTTTATTTATTTATTTATTTATTTTGCATCTCAGGGTTGCATTTCTTGCATTCTGCCCGTTGTGTGGTTTGGAGGAGAAGAAGATAAAGGTGGGAAAGAGATAGAAAGTTGAGAGAAAAAAAAAATGTCAATGGCATGACAGCTCAACGGTTAGAGCTTGGCGAATGGTACCACTAGGTCATGGGTTCAAACCCAGCTTGCAGCATCTTTATGGGTTCTGGGATCCTATAAAAACCCGGCTTGCCTTTCAAAAAAAAAAAAGTTGGGAGAAAAAATTATTGTTGTTAAGAAGAGAGAAAAGAGGGAAATTTTGTGAGAGAAAAAATTGGAAAGATTTCTAATGTTTGGAGTGGTAGAGAAAATGTATTAATCCATGCCCGATGGCTGCATGATTGACTACATAAGGTTAACTAAATCAGGCCCGATGGCTACAACATTGTTGCCACTTAACATCTTTGTCTCTCTCCATCTTACTTTAAGACTTTTTTTTAATTAAACCTCTAGTGTGGTGGGATGTCAGACCTTTACTACTTAAGAAAAAACTTTTACACTTGTCGGGGGTACACTTGAAGACTTGTTTTTGCTTTGGTCAATCACTTACACCTTGCATGAAGACTTACTTTTGGATCCGGTCCATCGCCTCCACCTTTCATATAGACTTACTTTTGTTTGGCAACGGTTCGGTCCATCTAAGTAGCTACACTCGAGCTCATGACCTCTCCCAAAGAAATTGGATTTCTAACCAACTAAGTTAGATAGACTTGAAAAAGCTTTCTAAAAATCACAAAATAAATTAAAGATATAAATAAAACTGGAATAGGGTCCTTGAATTAATTCAAGGAAAATTAAAGTTGGTTCAAAAGTTGGGATAGCTCTGGTGCAGTTACGACCTATTTTTGCTCTAGTAGGGTGCTTGTTCCTTCCCTGTGAGAATGAAGGATTAGTTTTATCTGCCATAATCATATCTTCATAATCTGTCATCATTTATTCTATTGTAAACAAGTGAATCAATTACGTTATATTCCTATTTACTCACAATGTCTTACAATCAATGGCTAGATCTGAAACATTGGGGCCGTTTGGGGTTATGATTTACCTATTCTTGGCAGTGGTGAAAATGGATAACAATTTGATCAATGAATATAGACATGAAAATATGGTGAATGAGGAAAATATGTACAAAAGATTAAGTACTAGCTAGATGATAGTTTTGACGTTGTACACATGGTCGAGCACTGGAAATTTCTTTTGACCATAGACAACAAGATAATTACATGTTGCTCATTTCTAAGACTCTGAAATGGAATGAGTATCTTGAAATTTTATTCTCTAGTGATATGTTTGCTTCACTGGACTTCAATGGATTACGTTTGGACAGTAACACTTTTAAAGGGGACCACGTATCCATCAAACAACAATATTTCCTTTCTCTATTTCAATTTCCACATATATTACCCACATGCATGAATTAATTTAATTCACAATGCTCTTGCAGATTAACAAAAGGTTTGAGGAATCAAAGTGGACTCCATAAATTTGTGGCATCTTCGATGTGCTCAAGTCTTTCATTTCAAAAAGTTTGTTACTTAATAATTCTTCCCCTTATGGTTATGAATTTAATTTGATGGCAGTAGTATAAATTTGTGTATACTTTTTTCTGGCACTATATCAAATTGACATTTTTGTAATAACATTTAAAATAGTATCACTTTTCAGCCGTAACACTTCACCAAACAATTTCAAATCAAAACTAAATTTAGTAAAAAAAAATGAAAAACACTTAAACAAAAAAAGTAATACAATAAATTGGATCACCATGAATAGTATCACTTGTAGCATAATAATTTTCATAGTTATATCACTTTGTTTGTGAAAATGTGTAAAATTATTTGGTTGACTTTCAACTAAAAAATGTTACTGTTTTGAGAGTTGTTACAAAAATGTCAATTTAGTGTAGTGTGAATGTATACAGTCATCCCTTATATCTAACAACGATCATTTATACTATGGGTCATGATTATAATTAATTTTTACGTCAGCTCTAAGTTAAGGAAGAAATTTGTAATTGTAGATGAAAGACCTGGTGAAAGATCATTGATTGCTCATTTCCTTCGAAATCATATGTCAGAGTTTATTTGATTCAAGATATGAGCAAATGCTATTTTATTTTCCTTGAACAATGTAAGTACATATATATGACCTCGCGTTGATAGAATATATGCATGCATGAAAGAGATGAAAGTGGATGGGGATATCATCTGTTTTGGAGATAAAAAAAAAAAAGGGGCTTGTCTAATTGGCGAGGAAACGGGCGAGGGAGGGGGTGCAACCCTCCATCTTTCTCGAGATGTGTGAAGGCATATATCTCGAGGGGTGGAGGGTTGCACCCCCTCCCTCGCCCGTTTCCTCGCCAATTAGAATTCCCCAAAAAAAAAGTGGATTCGGATGTTAATTATGTAATTCCCATCACTACATCAAATTGGTATATTTGTAACAATCCAAAAACAGAATCACTTTTGAAGTGTAACAATTCACCTAACAATTTTACACATTTTCACAAACAAAATGATACAATAATTGTATCACCATGAAGAGTATGGTTATAAAAGTAATACTATTCATGGTGATTCAATTTATTGTATCATTTATTTTGTGTTACTGTTTTTCATTTTTTTTACTAAATTTACAAAATACCAATTTGGTGGTGTAGTGCATTTACAAAATACGAAAGTTTGGAGCAATATTTATCTGAATTAGCAAGTACTAAGAGTCTAAGGTGGTTTGAATTCTGACCTTGGGGAGAATGATATTGGTAGAATCATGATTTCTTGAGGTGCAAGGCCTGCGATTATGATTAAGACCAGTTGCCTTCTTCACTCTGTTATCGTTCACTTATGATGTGAGTTACCATGACTTGATTAAGGAGAGTGCGGCCGGGACTTTGCTTGTGATACTTCAGGGAGTACTTAGGCGGAAGTTGCCTTTAAAATTGAAAGAGCAATTCTCAACAGTTTGATGGCAGATTGTATGCTGCAATAGCTGCTTCGTTGCTGATTCAAGCAAAAGAATGAGTTTTGCTGGGTGACTCAAGAGCTCTTAATTCAATCTTGGGAGACGCTAACTTGACAGGTTTAGACAAATACTAAACGGGTTCGGAGACCCATAATTATAAATATGCAATTTATAGAGGCTACTTACAGTTTAGTTGTGTTAGTATATATTTTGAGTGAACTCAACAACTAAGTGCACGATCTCGCCAAAGCAGCACCTCTCCATTATTGTACTACTTTAAATTATTTATTACTATTATTGTCCCCTGATGCTGCAGTATTTTTTTTATTTTATTTTTTAAATTAACCTCCAGTGGGGAGGGGCAATTATGGAATGTCAGACATTTATTACTTATCAAAAATTGACTTACAAACGCTACAGGGGTACATTACGACGTTACCCGTATTAAAAAACCAAACAAAATCCAGAACAAAAACTGTCCTGAATACAGTTGCCAGAACACAAAGCTAATACTAACAAGAAAAGCTGAAAACACAAAAAGAAAAGAATCTAACCATTTGCATCCTGAAAGGAAACAAAAATTCAACATGACCCATCCGATTGGAACACTGGACTGCCCAGCCAGCCAGCACGCTGCAACGCAGAACACGCTGAAACCAACCAGGACAGCACGCTAAGGACTAGCAGCACACAGTCTGTTTACAGTGCGCACTCTGTTCTGCAGCGTGTAGAAATCGACCCATCCGCAGTTTCGACGTAGCAGCAGGTCGCCACACGCAAGCCTCGGCAACATGACCCATCCGAACACTGGACTACCCAGCCAGCCAGCACTCTGCAACGCAGACCACGCTGAAATCAACCAGGACAGCACGCTGAGGAGCAGCGGCGCACACTCTGTATACGCACTCTGTTCTGCACGCTGCAGAGATCGACCCATCCGCAGTTTCGACATTGAAACGTAGCAGCAGGTCGCCACACGCAAGCCTTGGCAGCTCAACTCCGAAGCACCCATCGCAGCACACGCCTGCACATCGGACAACACCTTGGATCGCCGCAGAGCCACCAAAGAAGCCAGCCTTGCTGACTGGTTTAAGTGTCGGACTCTGCCCATCAAGTTCAACCATAACCGTTCTAAAAGATAGAAAATCTGCATCTACTCTTTCCCGTGGCGTATGTACGCCGTATGCCAACGGTCAAGCCTGCCACTCTCCTAGGATGATCATTCACATCAAAAGAGACAATCCTATGATCTCGCTGTGCTCTATCTGCTAACGCATCCGCCACCGCGTTGGCCTCTCTATAGATATGTGTGCAGGCTAGAGTCATTTGCATCGTCAATATCTTAATTTCTTTCAAAATATTCTCAAAATGCCAAGGAATTTTAAATGTGTCCTGAAATCAGCCACAAACAAGCGTCAAGTCCGTCTGAACAACCACATTTTTAAAACCCAATGAGAGGCAAAGGCGAAGGCCCTCAGCTAGAGCCAAAATTTTTGCTTTATTATTGGAGTCTGCACCAAAAAACATTTACTTTCCCACAACACAAATACCCCTAGAGTCCCGAATGATCACACCTCAGGATGTCTGATTCTTACGGGAGGATCCATCCACATTAAGAGCCACAAAGTCTGAAGTATGATGGGTTACAAACAAGAACTACTATCTTCAATGCCATCAAAGTCACCGTAGATTCAAGCACCCAATTTGTTTACAATGACAACCCATATACCAACTTTATTAAATCTAATGGCTTTTCCCCTTGCCATTGTGGTAGTTGGCGAATACCCTTATGGTGAGTTTAAATCTAATGCCTTTTCACAACGAAAAAAAAAATCTTTCTTACATGATCAAAGAGGTCTGACAATGGATACAAAACTTTTTGACAAAATAAGGCCCAGCCCAACTTTAACCTCCCTGAAATATGTAACGGTCTCAATCATATGAGGCAGTCAAAGCTCATAAAACGGCAATTTTGAGCTTCCCATCCTCAAGGCGGATTCAAGTCATTGGTGACCATTGAATTGACAAAACCAAAGGCTTAAGAACCTTTTAAAGATCTAAAGATGAATGTATAACAGGCAAGTACCTCGATAGTTCTCCAAATACTTTTTTTTGGAATATACAAAATGCTAAGTAAATTAAAAAAATGTTAATATTAAGTTTCTAAAAATTGCTAGATGATAGGTGGGTGGCGAGCAGAAGATTAACAACCAGAGGCCTAATTAGCACCTAGACAAATTCTCAACAATGGGCACACCGGCAAAGAGCCTGTTCAACACTCGTGCAAGTGGCTAGTGATAACTTCTGGACCTTGCCGTACCACATTTTGCACTTTGAGAACCTCGAGATGCCCATATATAATTTCCCTATCCCTTCTCTCGAATTTGAACCATAAATTTTGTGGAATCAAAACCATTATTAAACCCTTTGGATCTCATACTAAGAATCCTTTGACTCCAAACATCTGACCCTGAATTGATCTCTGATTCCCCCAATTGGTTTTTTATCCTTGACAAGTCCTTTGCTTTCTCAAAAGACAAGTCTTTACTAAGGTTACCCCATCAGGGCATCAATACCTTCTCTTAGATTTTTGTCCCCTTCAATAAACATCAGAAAAAGAAGGGGTTTTTGTTTTTTTGGGGGGGGTCATGAGACTCCAAATCAAGTGGTCTTCTCATAAACCCAGTTAGGGTTTTGGTCTGGAACACCAATTCTCTTGTTGATTGTTCAAAAAGGAGACACCTTTGAGAGTCAGGGGGTTCAGAAACAGCAGCAGAGATGATTGCAGAGAAACCCAATTGGATTAAGCATGAAGGAATGCAGATATTCTCCATTGACATTCAACCAGATGGGCTGAGGTTCGCAACTGGAGGAGGAGACCACAAGGTAGAAACTTTACAATCTGGGTATTGTTTATTTTTCTTAAACAGTGATGGGTAGTTTTTTGTTGAGGTTTTCATGGTGGTTAAGAGTCAAAGTTTACTCCTTTTGGTTAAATGGTTTTCTGAAGGCAATTGTGTTACAATCTCCCTTTTATGGGTTTCCCATTTGTTGCTTTTATTTGGTGTTGATTGTTGGTTAATGTTCCATAAGAAGTATCTATATGTAATACTCTTTCGCGTTGTTGCATTTTGCATGTCTGGTTCAGCTGGTGTCAAGTGTTAAGTAGCAATTTGAAATGTGGGTGTCCCTTGTTTTCTTACTTACAGAATTGGGTTGCCTTTAATTTTGGTTTTAAGCAGATTAAAACTATAATCGTGCTCACATTGGTTCAATGGGTTGTCTTTGCCACTATTCTATTGAACTTGATATAACCGAGTTGAAAATTTTGAGTTTGTTAAGGCTGATGGAGACTTAAGGCTGATGTAGAATGATGTAATTGTGTTTTCATTTGATTATCGTCCTTTTGTGTTAGGTGCGCATATGGAATATGTTATGTATTAGTGGTGAGGCTGAAGGTGACCAGTCCCAGAGAGTGCTGGCAACCCTCCTTGACCACTTTGGGTCTGTGAACTGTGTTAGATGGGCTAAGCATGGAAGGTATATTGCATCAGGTTCTGATGATCAGGTAATTCTTATTCATGAGAAAAAAGCAGGATTGGGCACCACTGAATTTGGTAGTGGAGAGCCCCAAAATGTTGAGAATTGGAAAGTTGCAATGACTTTGAGAGGACACAGCGCCGATGTGGTAATTCAATGTGCTTTCTTCCCACCAATCGATGTTTTATATTTTCACTCCTGGTTTCTGCTAACTAAGAAAATTCATTATCATGCTTGAAGTAGGTGGATCTCAATTGGTCTCCAGATGATTTAGTATTGGCCAGTGCCAGTTTGGACAACACAGTACACATCTGGAATATGAGCAATGGTACCTGCACTGCTGTTCTGAAGGGTCACTCTAGCCTGGTTAAAGGTGTTACTTGGGATCCCCTTGGATCCTTTATAGCAAGCCAGTCTGATGATAAGACTGTCATAATTTGGAGAACAACTGACTGGAGTCCTGTTCATAAAACTGATGGGCACTGGGCAAAATCGGTATGTTCATACTTCATGCACCTTAGTCCATAATCCTTAATTATTATTTTTTCCCCTTATCTAATAAATGATTTTTTTTTTTCCAGTTGGGATCAACCTTTTTTCGTAGGCTTGGTTGGTCACCTTGTGGTCATTTTATTACCACAACTCATGGTTTTCAGAAGCCAAGGCATTCTGCTCCCGTGTTAGAAAGAGGGGAGTGGGCTGCCACTTTTGACTTCTTGGGGCACAATGCACCTATAATTGTGGTTAAATTTAATCATTCAATGTTCCAAAGAAGTTCCTCTAATGGTCAGGAAGCAAAAGCTGCATCCACTGGATGGGCTAATGGGAGCTCGAAGACTGCTGCAAAAGAATCAGTGCCATATAATGTTATTGCAATTGGGAGCCAGGATCGTACTATAACTGTATGGACCACTGCAAGTGCTCGTCCCCTATTTGTAGCCAAGCATTTCTTTACTCAAAGTGTTGTTGATCTTTCCTGGTAATTGCTTGTAACTCTTCACGTTGTAGGCATAAGTTTGTGTTTCTTTCAGATGTTTAGTTTGTTTGCATTTTAATTGGAACAGGAGCCCCGATGGATATGCACTTTTTGCTTGTTCCTTGGATGGGACTGTGGCAGCTTTCCATTTTGAAGTAAAAGAACTTGGTCAGAGACTAACTGATGCTGAATTGGATGAAATGAGAAGAAATCGCTATGGAGATGGCAGAGGGCGGCAATCAAACTTGGTGGAAAGCCCAGTGCAGTTGTTGCTAGAGGCAGCTTCAGCTAAGCAATCAACAAGCAAAAAAGTTCCTTCCAGTGTTCAAAATCAGACTCCTGAAAGATCGTCTGGGGATGTCGCTAATACAAATGTGAGCCAGCTGGTTCAAAAGGTTTCTGATCCGCAAGTTAAAGATAGTAAGAAAGATGGAGGAACCAGTGGTAATGGATCAATTAAAGCGGTTACCTCTGCACATATTTCCAGTCCTGATGGATCAACTAAAGTGGTTGCTGCACCAGTTCCCAATCCTGTGAAGCAAAGGGAATATAAGAGAGCTGATGGTCGAAAACGGATTATTCCAGTAGCAGTTGGGATGCCAGTCCATCAGGAAAATACTTCTGGTGGGACCCAAGATCAAGCGCTCGACTTCTCTGGCATAGCCTCAAATAACCAAAAGGATAATGACATGGGGCTTGCTGAAGGCGGCCTCAGGGAATGTTCTATCAAGAGAAATGAGACCCCAAAAGAAAACAATATGATAGGGAAATCTGGCTACTCTGGGATTAGGGAGCGTTCTGGGGTCACTGCTAAGGCAACTATAAGTGAGAACCTGGTTATAGAGAAAGTTAATGTCCCTGTAGATTCAGATGGCAGGGCTATTCTAGATAATTCAGAAGTTGTGAAAGTTTCAGGTTCTAAAGATGTTTCCTGTTCTGCTCTTTCAATTACAATATGTGATAAGAAAGAAGGGGAAGATAGCATCCCAGTCTGCTTGGAAGCTCGCCCAGTGGAAAGAGCAGCGAATGATGTGGTTGGGGTCGGAAATGCGTTGATGACCAAGGAAACTGAAGTTACTTGCACTCGTGGTGCTCAGACTGTTTGGTCTGATAGAATATCTAGGAAAGTAACTGTCTTAGCTGGAAATGCCAATTTTTGGGCTGTTGGATGTGAAGATGGCTGCCTGCAGGTAACCAACAGTTAAACTTCTTAAGCAAATGTAGTTTCATTATTTCATTTACGTCTTTTCTAATCAACAAGTCCATTTCAGATAAACTTTTTTCAAGTCACAATTAATGCTTGTATGAATGCAAATGCTCACTTTCCGTAATACTTGTAGGCAGTGGGTGAAAAGCAGTAAGTATTACTTACTGTTATTACCATTTTTGTGAAGAAATTGGTCAGTGTTCTTTTAATTAGAACCTGACTTGCACGAATACGAAACATGGACACGGTAGCGGTGTCCACAGTAAGTCCTAAAAAGTAAGCACCGTGTTGAATATACACACGTGTATCTCAGTATCTGTGCAACACATTCCATAAGCATTAGTTTCATCCATGACATACCAGTCTTCCCCTTCTCCTCCTCCTCTACCCCCCTCTCCCCCGTCCCCTTTCTTTTTTTCTAGATTTCTTTTGTTGTTGTGTCCATGGTTCCTAAATTTCAATCATTTGAATTCCATTTCACTTACAAGACATATCTAGCAATAGAAATGGCAAACCAGGTAAGCAGTTAATTATTCATACCATTTCAGTTCTCATTATAGCTATATTATAGAAAATGTGTGATGTTTGTTTATCAAGACTTGTGTTCTGGAAATCTTTAAGATTTTGTTCTTGTTTTTGAAGGTTTACACAAAGTGTGGAAGGCGAGCCATGCCCATGATGATGATGGGATCTGCAGCAGTATTCATTGATTGTGACGAGTGTTGGAAGTTGCTCCTGGTCACAAGGAGGGGATCGGTGTATGTGTGGGATCTTTTCAATTCTACCTGTCTCTTGCATGACTCACTGGGCCCTTTGATTACTTCTAGGCTAGATTCAGCCAACAAAGACTCAGGTACAGCTTCAAAAGTGGAATGTTATCTCACTTGTGGTGCAGTTGGAATGCATTTTGCAAATAATGCAGATGCATTTGAAGACAACACACTCAAATCTCTGTCACAATGACACTTTCTACCAAAAAAGAGTGTCGACACGATACACATATCAACACTCGCGGATAATCCTATCGGATATTTCATGCTTAGATCATCAATTTTTTCACATATTTTCAATTCATTACAAATGTTACAAGCATATTATGGCAAGTTAGTACATGAGTTGCAATATTGACCTACAAGCGAAAGAATACGACTTATATTTCAAAATAATCTTATTGCTAAAAAAGTAAATAATATTAAAACCGTACAAGCATGCCCTAGCGTATCTCGTATTGTGTTTTGCTCCCAGCATGTCCGACATTTCGTATACGTGTCGTTACATATATTCAAATATGATTGCTTGGGAGATCTAATCAGTACATGAAATCTTCCCCTATCTGTCACTTTCCAAACAATTCTAGCAACAAGAAAAATATGATGTCAATTGAGATAATGTGAAAAGGCCGAGAGTTCTGCTTGCTTCTGGGTTAAGATAATAGCAGAACCTAGATACTATTTTTTCTTTGTGGAAGTTCAACTCGAGTTTCCAATCGTTTCCAGTCTTTAAATAGGATTCTTATGCTATATTTCCAGGCACAATCAAAGTTATATCTGCAAGATTTTCGAAAAATGGTTTGCCTCTTGTTGTTCTAGCTACTCGCCATGCATTCGTTTTCGACACGAGCTTGAATTGTTGGCTAAGGATTGCTGATGATTGCTTCCCTGCATCGAATTTCGCAAGTACCTGGAATTTCGGTACAAAGCAGAGTGGTGAACTGGCTGCTTTGCAAGTGGATGTTGGAAAATTCTTAGCCAGAAAGCCAACTTGGACTAGGTGGGTATTATTTCATATCTCCACAACTTTCATGTGGGTCGTGTTTAATCTCTTTGATTCCCATACAAGTACCGCACCGTATGCACCCACATGCACAAGCAAATAAGTAAATTAATGACCTGAATTGTAATTGCATGTGTGGATTCAGGGTGACTGATGATGGGGTTCAGACCCGGGCTCACTTGGAGACTCAGCTGGCATCTTCATTGGCATTGATGTCCTCTCAAGAATACCGTCAATGCCTCCTTTCCTACATACGGTTTTTAGCAAGGTAAAATCACATTCCCTACTTCTTGACAGACCCAGCACTTCTTGACTGTTGTGGATTCTAATACCAGCAGCGTGTTGGAACATCGTTGTTCTTAATCAGTCAGTTCTGATTCTACGAAAATTAATCTTTTGATTTAATGTGGTTGTGATCTCTCTTAAAAAAATGAATGAAATAATTGCTCAAGCTATAAAACTAGAAAATCATCAAATTTATTTTCCTATTTTTTATACTTACAATGAAAGAACAACCAGTTTGATTTGGAGAAATGAACTAAAAATAAGGCTTCCTATGAAGATTTTGCTCAACAATTTTTCCCACATTTTGCAATGAAACAATGGTGCATGTATTATAAATCCCAATGATCCAGGTGTAGATGCAAAACAAGGAAATGAAAATAAATACAACTGCTCCCTGGATTGTTGGGATTAGTGGTGCCACGTCAGTGGCCTACCACTATGATCTATTGAGCAAAAATCTCAAGCAATTTATTTGGAGGCTGCAGACACTTCCTGGCATCTTCTGGCCTTGTGTAAATCATGCACGTGCGTGCTACATATAGGTTATAATATATATACTTCATTTTGATTATAGATAATGTTCACAAAAGAAAGATAGTGATCATGTCAATTTCATTACTACAGAGAAGCAGACATGTCCCGCCTACGAGAAGTGTGCGAAGGCTTTCTTGGGCCTCCAACTGGGATGACGGAGTCATCTTCCTCAGACCACAAGAACTCAGCTTGGGATCCTTGCATTCTTGTGAGACTGCAAATTTTTTTTTTTTTTTGCTAGTGCCTTTTGTTATCTCTTCCAATTTAGATCGCATCTTTTAACTTTTCTGATTTTTCAGTGAGCACAACATGTGAGTGAAGTATGACCCACTTCTTTGCCTCGATTTTTTTTGTTATTCATATGTGCATCCCCATGTTACCCAAGTCATTTTCCCAAAAAAAAAATCTGAAAATTATACTTGATTGCATATGCACATTTGAGGGAAAGCTACTTCTAGTTTTAAACATTTGAAGCATCACATTGACATAAGATTTTCAAGTGCAATGAAGCAAAGTCAGATACTTTGCAAAATGATTTTCTTTGTGGGCAAGTGGACCTTCATATTTTCTTGTTGACTTTGGAGATTTTGAGCAATCTGATTCTCTGCAGGGAATGAAGAAGCACAAACTCCTAAGGGAGGATATTCTACCAGCAATGGCAACTAACAGAAAAGTCCAGCGGTTGCTAAATGAATTCATGGATCTCCTTTCAGAATACGAAAGTAGTGAAGCTAATTTAGATCAAGACCATCCCATCCCACCTGCAATTAATCAAGTGGATTCCACTCAACCAGCAGCTGAGCCGATGGATACAAATCCGTAAGATGTAATTGAAGCTAGGCCTCTGAACACTTGCATCATTGACAAGAACAGTACCGAGTCTCACACCAAACAACAGTTGGGGTGAAGGAACATATAACCTGTGTTGCATTTTACATGCGCTGACGTACTTATAAGCAGAGTATACTCACTTTTGTACAACATGGAACATTTCATTATTCTCCCAAGGTTAACATGGAAAGATGATGCAGATGTAATTTGCTTCAGTAGAATGTTGTTTTCTGTGTGGTCATTATCATCCAATCGTTCAAGTTGTAGAAAGTATGTAAAGAATAATTATTAATTTACTGAAGGCAAAATTTTATTGGCGCTGCTTTTCTTTTGCAGTTCAAAATGTTTATAGCTAGGAAGCACTGATATACCTAAAAATCCAATGTACTCTTGTTGGATACACTTTCAATACACTTTGGATATAATGAAGGGATGTATCTCATTGTCAATGCTAAGATTCGGCCTCAGTATGGCCAAACACATTTATTCTCTATTTTTCTTTGCAAATTGCTAGAATAGGATGGGATATGAACTTTTTTTTGTGCAATGTACATGTTTAGGATCCATATATTTACGAATTATGATTTTTTAGTATTTAACAAATTAATGAAATGATGATTGTATGTTTATTGCCATATCCTCTCCATTCTCGTATCCTAGTTTATAAAATTTGCCATATCACCGTCCCAGTTTCATACCGGTATCCATATCAATGCAACCGAGGTTTGTAGGAACTTTCAAACTACCAGTTAATTTAGTACATTGCTCAAGAGTTATTTTGGATTCTTTCTTACAAGCTTACCTGATTTATGTTTGTCATCATATGATGATCAACACTGAAACATTGAAATCTTCAGTTGAAACATCTATCTTTGTGAATAATCATTGGCTTCTTCATAGTTGTTGGTTAAGATTTCCAACATTTCTTCAGGATTCACAGGAAGTGACGATGATGTTAAAACTTGAGTAGTAGCTTGGCAATTTTATGCCTATTGTTCTCGGGTATGCCATCCCTACTTAGCATTCAAAAAGCTAAATGGTACAGCAGGCATGTAGAAAGAGGACTACATCAACTAAAGGAGAGATGGAGGGAGGTTATGAAGCTTGTAACTTGTGCATTATGTATATTTTGAAAAAAAAATTATGGAGAAGCAAGAAATATTTCACCATAGAAAACTAAAGAAATATGAAAAGACAGTATTATGTACACTTGCAAACTGCAAGTTGTATGAACTTCAAAAAATAAGAAAGTAACAACAAAGTTCATACTGACACCTTGAAATGGTTGGAAATGTATACATACACCTTTTAGACTACATTTTGTGTGAACCAAATGAAAGTACATCAAGTTCTTTCGTTCTCCCATATTTTCCAACAAAATTTCCGAGCCTGGAAAGCAGAGAAACCCTGAACAAGAATTCTGCCTCATACACCATCAACGTTCCTGGTCCTGTGACCTTTCACAAGCATGGTCGCTGCATCTTATGTAACACGTATATAAATACTAGTACTAATTCTTTCAAATTATATGATAATATTTAGGAAGCAATACTAAAATATTGGAATATGTGAACTGAGAGCCATGACTCTGTTGTGTGTGGAGTAAATCGAGCAACCTTCCCAAAAGTGTTCATTAGATGTCTCATTTGTGCAAGCATGTAACATGGTGGTGTACGTGCACATAAAGTGTTCAAAATAAGGCAGATGTATCACAATCTATATCTATCCAAAATTTGAAAGAAGATATGTTGTAATCTTTTGCAAAATATCATGTGATTTCTACTGTTCAATCCATTGCACACAATATCACATATTCAATCACTGCTTCAAACAAACCTTGAGATGTGAAGAAAAACTGATTTGGCACTCCACCATGGTGCTTACTTAATCAAATTATCATGCGCCTTTTGGAGAGCCTGGGGCAGGAGGAGCCTTAGCAGCATGTCCCTTTGCATTTCCAGGAGTCTGTCCTGCAAAGCTCTTTGTATTCGCTGCATCCAACCCTACCACCGACTTCTTAACCTGTCAAGGCAGAGGAAAAACATATTGGCATTTACCACGGGGGTACTAGCCACTGTAAACTATTAAATCTTTCAGAAAGCAATTTTTTAGATTTGTCCTTTATTTGTTTCAACGTTCTTTTCTTTTGAGAGATAAAATTTCAAAACTTACCGCCACGTCATGATAGGACAAAAAAATACGGAGAGGAATACGGAAAAATCTTAAGGATAAGGAACTCGGTACAACAGTGTTTTGAATTGAAAAAAGAAAGCGGCATTTAATATCGATATCTGTAAATCCTTGACTAGAAGAAAATGGTTCCTAATGTTTACCCATTACAGAACAGAAGCTTACCGCTGCAAGTCTCTCCTTATGAATATCAGTTGTACACTGCAAGACAGTCCAAAGCAATGAATCAGAGATATATTGAAGCAGGAATATTTTAGACAGAAATACTAAAAAGCATCCTGCATAAGAAAATGGCTATCTTCCTCAATTGGTAGATCAGTGCTTCTTATCCATGTTATAATTCCTTACACATTCCATATCTACAGATAATCATTACCTGCTTCTTGAAGCTCTTAATCTCATCTCCACCAAACCCAGGTAATGCCATATGCCAATTTCTCTCTGCATTGAGAAACCAAAAAATCAATATCACATAAAATTTGAACAACCAATGCCATTGCTTCCAAGCTAACCTAAGTGTAGAAGTATGTCCTTTGCCTCCAATGTGACTGATTTCCGATGCTTGGCTAACGAGCAACCAAAAGTAGTTATCTGCTCAGAGAAAAACAGAATCTGATCATATGAAAACTGTTTGGTTGACTAAAGATAAAAAGGTCCATGATGTTGTACCATACTTGTCTTATTTATAAAAGAAAAGGGAAATGAAGATAATTCAAAGTTGATGACTAACAAATTGGTTCACAGTTATTAACTTGATTGGATAACCCAAAACTTGACGACTATAACAAATACACTCACAGTTATTAGATATTAGGTTGATTCAAAATGGCGCATTGAAACTTGAAACACACATCCGGTGCAAAGTTATTAGGTTGACAGTCAAGAAATTTAGCGAAAATTTTCCGACTAAAGGTAAGTTTATCCAGCTTTCAAGCTGATTTTTGTTTCTTTCTTTTCTTTTTTCTCAAAAGGAAACAAAAAAATATTAATGCTCTGTGAAAAAGTACATTGATGGCAAGCATTAAGGCCCCAAGATAAAGACTCCCAGTTTGCATACAAAGATTCAAAGAACACCAGATGAGATACCCAACACCCACAAAGTAATCAGATCTCAAGAACAATAGTTCCTAGCTCTAATTCCTTGTTACAAAACATTCTTTTTCTACATTCATTACACACTGATCTAAGTGAAAAAGAAAACACCTTAAACATATAGCCGTCCCTTTTGTAGAGAGGTCTTCGAACATCTCAAAAGATTCTCTAGCAGACATCACCTTACATAAACAGAACTCTCTATGAAATGCATCCACAACTCATTAAACCAGCCACAAAAAACAAGTTCCAGATAAAAGGCCGTGAAATGGGCAGATCACGTCAATATCTGTGCCTCTATGCAATGGCTAGACTTTAGAAGGAATCCTATTCCACATTGCAACCCATATAAAAAAGGAGACCCTAGAGATAGGACTTAGGGGTGGGCATCCCATCCCGCGATCCCGTTCCCGTCCCGATCCCGTCCCGTCCCGATTTTTCTGGGTCTTAATGGGATTGAATAATTTTATCCCGATCCCGTCCCGTCCCGATCTAGAATGGGATGGGATGGGATGAAGATTTTCAATCCCGCCAATCCCGTCCCGTCCCGAACTAATTTATTAATATTAATTATTAATATTTTTAATTATTAATTTTGGTCAGCTTAGAATCTTCCCTGCAGAAAAATAGTTAATTTGCTTTGTGTCATTACAAAACTGATATGAACTGGAAAACGTCACAAAACTGATATGAACTGTAAAACGTCCATAATTCTTCATCACAATTCTTTCTTTTCTCATCCTGCATTTGACTGTCATTAATTGGCTTAATGGTTTCCCACTATTATTCAACTGAAACTGTTTTTACTATTTTTCGATAACTGCTTGGTCAAGTTTTTGGCATACTTCTATGATTTTTCATCTCATGTTGAATTTTCTAAACACCTTGTAGCCTTTGCTTCTGGCCTCCACTCATATTAATACCTCTTTCTCCGATCTCTGTTAGGTCGCCGCACTGGAAAAGTTCGAAATCCTTTGTCAAAACACAAGCTCTAACTGTTCTGTCATACTTGACACTGTCATAGTGATTCCCAAAGAGAATATTCTCTCTTACATTTCCCGTCATCCATGGGGATTGAGGATGATTTTTGGGAGTGATCTTCAGATTAGCACGCTGATCCCGTCCCGTCCCGATCCCGTATGAACGGGATGGGATAGGGATGGGTATATCTCGTCCCGTGCCCACCCCTAATAGGACTCATTTCTTCCAATTTCTTCAACGCCAATTTCAAGCCAATTCTTTACCTCAACTTTTTTTTTTTTTTTTTTTTGGAAAGCGAGCTGGGTTTTTAAGGATCTCACAACCTATCAACAAGGTGCGACCTACATGTCAACAACCAAAAGAAACAAACCATGCCGCAGGTGGGTCTCGAACCTAGGACGTGGGGGACAAACCCACACAACCCTTTTTTCCCCTTGTTTTGAGCTAATTGATTAGACTTTTGTTAAATTAATGTATAACTAGAAGTAGCACCCCATGTTGTCAAAGCGTGAATGTATTAAAATCGCAAGGGAAAAATAAAAATCAAATTGAGATTCAAATCATAAGATTTATAGAATTGTTTATATACCAATTTTAAAGCGTCTTGCCAAAGGTGTTATGACTCAGTGGTTGAGCAGTGGCGGATGGTATCACTAGGTCACGAGGTCGATCCAGCCGGCAGCATCTGGGATGGGAGGGATTAAAAAAAAAAATTAATAAACTTGCTAATACGATTGAATAAGGACTATCCTCCAAACTCTAGAGAGATACTATTTTTTTAATAATAAAATATTGGGTCATTGACCCTTTATATTTATTTATCCAACTGATGCCCAAAGGTATCCAGGTCGCCTCCATCTCGCTTGTAGACTTGCTTTTGCTCCAGACCACCTAAGCAACCACATTTCATACTCAAAGGCTAATCAACGTCAACGATGGAGCATATGTGCTCCTAACAATAAAAAACTCACTAAGTTCCACTAGTCGGTCTCAAATCTGCAAGCTCTCGCAAGGATAATATATTTCCGGATAGTTCGCCTTCCACGCGGCAAGGTGGTTCTCCATTCTTTCAAGAAATCCATCCAAACATATTTGGCTTTGTACTGAGACCTAAAAGGAATCCCTGGATACTTGCTTGGTATAAAAATATGAGTACAACCCAATTGTTGATGTATACCAAAAAGGGAAGGCTTGTTGAAGTTGATTTGTTACCCTGCTACCCAATTCCAACCAAAGCAAGATTCTCTAAATACCTCCGATTGAGCCACATCCGCATCACATAAGAGGATAGGGGATTTTTTTGTTTGGTGAAACCCTTTAATGACGTTTCTTTTAACCAATTTTAGACATTAAAATCTAACTTCCTAGATTTGAAGTCGGTAAAAACTAACAAAAAAATGTCTAAAAGGCCATTGAAACTTGCGGTGTGTATATATATATATATAGCAAATAATTATGTATGAGCCAGCTCACTAATTGAATTGGAACCACCATGAATCTACTAATTTCTTCAAAGAAGAAGAATAGTATGTCATAAAAGTAGCTAAATCAGAACAGGGCACAAGAAGAACCTCACTTTGAATTCGCTCACAAATTTAAATACAAGGAAATCATTTATGTAACATTCAACATTGATGTTAAAAAGCAACACAGTTTAAACCAACACAGAGAACATAAATTTAGATTAAAAATGAATAAATAAAAACTCACAGAATCAACAAAATCTTCAGCCATCTCTATAAGAATATCTTCAACCTCAGGATCCAACTTCTCAGTTGGATCAACCTGTGAATAACCAATGAAGTAACAAGGTCATATGCAGTACTTTTTAGATGAAATAATATAAATAAACAAATCAAATGTGTCACAATTTAAGACCAATATAAAGTCCATGCTGAGATATAAAAAGGACTACTCATATATTTTAAATTGTTAAATAGCTATTACTTGGTTGATTTTTTTAATTGAGGACATAAGTGAATCCTTTCTACAACAAAAATTAAAACCTCCGTCAACTCTTTTTTTGCATCAAGATACCCATTTTTTCTTTCATTATATTATCACCCACAAACCAATAAAATATCCTAAATGTAGAGAACAATTGGAGCAAATGTGAATATTAGAGACCTAGCACACCTGCAACAATTAACACCTATATAACCTATATATATAAATATATAGTTGGTTTTCCAGACTGTAACTGTGTCCACACCACCACTCTTTTCTAAGATGGACACCTGACTAAATTTGGTTTTAATATCAATATTGAAAAAAAATTTAATTTCACTTTACCAATAATTGGCAACTATAATCAAGGTCCTCAGAGTAAGATTTCTCAGCCTTGACGGGACAATGTCAGATACTAAATATAATTTAAAAGAAAAGGTAACGTCCAGGATAACACACAAAAAATACTAACGTCACACAATATGTGATATTCACAAATGAATAGACTGAACCTAATGCCAGGATATGTCATTAAGAGAATATGCCTCGGACATTTTTATGAAGATAGTAAGTCTCCATGTTCTCTGTACTCGAGAACAACTTGTAACGATTATAACCTACTTGTAAAATAGAAAACTGAAGATCTACTAAGATTCGGATTAACAAAGTTCATGCAG
The DNA here is from genome assembly GCA_963556465.1 of Berberis vulgaris. Lineage (NCBI taxonomy): Eukaryota > Viridiplantae > Streptophyta > Magnoliopsida > Ranunculales > Berberidaceae > Berberis > Berberis vulgaris. Next base: position 8,228,840 of record OY747133.1, read on the forward strand.
AGCCTCATAGCTCAACTGTCTACAGTATATACGTGCAACCTTCTTACCAAATGAAGGTTTTTTGGCAAGAGAGATATCAGAGAATATTCCATGGAAAGACCTCTCAAGTAGTGGAGAGGTTTAGAAGCATTCGGTTTGTGACTTGACAATGGGGCATTACCTGGCAGATTTTGAAAGAGAGATCCTTTGCAGACATTCATGTCCAATTGATCTTCAAATTTTAATGCTCTTTTATAATTAGTTTAGCTTTCTTGTTTTAGCTGTTGCCTTTGCTTTCTGAGAGCTTATTGCTCCCTGCTTGTATTCCTCCCTTCAGTATATATATAAATATAAAAAACCAAATGAAAGCAAAATAACTACAAAATGATAATGAAAACTTCAGGTAGCATAAACCCAAGTAGGCTTTCTGCTCTTGAGAAGTATAAGTATTAGATAAGGACTTGAGAAAACTTCTAGCAAAGAATAAAAGAAATCGCAGATTCACCTGTGAAACCAACTCATGAATACATCTCTTGCCAACAATGTTTTTGCCGGACTCACCAGCATCCAGACTAGCTGTGCCCGACTGGATCATACCAGATTGCCCTGTCGCAACAGCAGGAGTTTTCTGGTTTCCTGGTCCTGATCCTGGTCCCCGTGGAGCCTGTTGCTGTTGTTGGTTTAACTGCTGGGCCCTTGGTGGTGGATATTGTTGTTGTCCAAAATGTTCTTGTGACTGATGCATCTGCGAAGACTGTTGCTGTTGCTGGGCAGAAGCCATTTGTGGATGTGAAGATGTTGGCAAGGAATGAGGATGTTGTGGAGGAAGGTGTGACCTTTGCTGCAAAGATTGTGGTTTCTGTTGCCTGCCTGAAGACGATGGTAAAGGTGGTTGCATTTGTTTCCCTTGGGGACCAGATGGCCCCCACGGCTGTTGTAAACCAATTGGTGTACCAGGTGATGGAGAACCCAGAGATTGAGCTCTTGACAAACCAGGACGCTGTAGAATGCATTAATAACAATAAGATTTCACGTCTTACTGTAAACCAGTGATATAACTGGATCACAACCAAGAAAAACAAGAAGATGGCACGAAACACTGCCAAGAAAACAATGCAAAAAGTTACCAGAGCAGAGTACCCTCTATAGACATTGTTTCTTGCCTTTTCTATCTGTCTCTATTTCCTTTTCTCTCTCTTTATTTTCAGTAAACTCTTTTGAACCAAGTTACAATTTTTTGTTTCTTTGCAATTAGCTGTCTAATTTTCTTGAGTTCATACATGCAGAAATGTGACCTTTGTTGAAAATTGGACAGGTTGGTGCTATATGGATGTATGTTGGAATCATTTCGCCAATAAGAACAAAATAACATTCAAAAACAAAAATGTACATAAAGAAACGTGAGTGGAGACTAACTTGATTAGGCATGGACTGATTACTAGGAGTAGCTTGTGGTCTCATCGATGGATGAACAGCCCTCTGTTGTTGTTGAAGCGCAGCAGGTTGCCGTGATTGAGCTCCGAAACTCAACGAACCCATCGACCCAATAGTAGTCTGAACTCCTGTAATGGGTTGTTTCACCTGAACAACACCAACAAAAATATACCCAACATCAATAAAAACTCCAACTTTGAACTTCCCTTTCTGCAAACACATAAAACTAGCAATACCCAATGTCGGGATTGCAACAAAAACTTACCTGGTTAGCACTGGAATCGCCCACACTGACTGGATTTCGACCCAACCCAACGAATTGCTGGCTGTAAGAAGAGGGCCCAAACGACGAAAACGAAGTGGGTTGGGAAGGTCTGGGCTGGTGAGCTGGAACCCCAAGGGCTAGGCCCCCTGCTCTCGGCAATGGGGTTGATGTGGTGGAGGGGGAAGGCAATGGCGTTGAAGAGGATGATGTGGTGAGGTGGGGTTGAGCATATTGGGGATAAGATTGTGGTGGGCGAGGGCGGGTGAGTGGTGGGTGAGGCCTTGGTGTTGGTGTTGGTGTTTGGGAGTGTTGAGAAGTGGGGAGGGGAGTGGAGGATTGGGGTTGGGGTGGTGGTGTGGTGGGGTTTTGGGTGGGATTAGGGTTAGGGTTTTGGGGGAGTTCAGGGGAGGGCGGAGGGAGGGTTTGTGGTGGTGGTTGTGATTGGGGTTGGGTTGGTGGAGGTGGTGATGGGGTTGGGTCAGTTGTCGGTTGGGTAGTGGATGTTGGTGGTGTTGGTGTTGCTGATGTTGTTGGCTCCACTGAATCCATGGAGAAATATTGGGGGTGTTTTTGTTGTGTTTAGGGTTTATATAGAGGAGGAGGGAAGTTGGGTGGTGGGTTTTGAATGGGGATCCCTTATGAATGCCCCATTACCCTTAAGTTGTTCAAATAAATAAATAAAATAAGAACAAGACGATAATATCGCGGACTATGGAAGAGGCCCTTAAGTTGATGACGAATCGTGAAATTGAACTTGTTAAAAAAACCGTGAAATCAACTATCAACGATTCTTTGAAGGATGTGGTTATTGGGTCTAATTCTCCAATCAAGACTTCGAAAATGGTAAACAATAATGATTAAAGCATTCATAAGGGAAAGATATAATATCAGGAGTGATTCATTCAATCCAATAAATATTCATTACATGACGCCTTCTAGTGTTTGGGGATGATTTATCTAGTTATGAAGCGAGTCCAATTGAATGAAACAATAAAGACATGTGATAATGTGAAGAATGATACCATTTTGGTGGTGCGGCGGTAAGTGGAGATACACTTTGGAGCCATTGTGTGTGTATGTGGGGGGTTGAGATCAAGGTTAGTTGCAATTTTGGTGTGCAGTTGTTGGCTTAAGGGAAAATATGACCATTTCAGCTGGAGACATCGTGTTTTTGGATAATCAATTAAAATTTATAGACATTATTCTATTGGAATTAGTTTCATTTGTTTATGTAAAACATATTCGTAATTAGCTAGCTAATTCAATTGCTGCTACCTTTAAGACTTGGAATGATTGTGTCAAAGGTGTGATGACTCAATGGTTGAGCAGTGGCGGATAGTATTACTAGGTCATAGAGTCGAACATAGCCGGCGACACTTGGGGTCCTAGCCGGCGGCATCTGGAGTGGGAGGGGTTAAGGGATTAAAAAAAAAGACTTAGGAATGATTATATAGAGTCTGATTAGTTTGGTTTATTTATTTACTTATTTATTATTATTTTGAGGGAGTTTTGCACCAATTTTGGTTTACATATTTAGCGTATAAAAGTTACTTAGTGTACCCAACCACTATTTTTTAACCCTAAAACAACAATATTGAATTACCAGGAGCAAGAGAAACAACTCATAGCCTCCCCATCGTCTACGTTCATCGACTTGGTAGTTATTCTTTCGAGCAACCATACAATGGACAAATCTAGCACATATTCAATGTACATGTATGAACCCAATTTCAAATGTCATTGATTTATATATATATATATTTTGCTCAAATAAATAAGGGCGCCCAATAAAATTATTTTCATAAAAAGGTAAGTTGGTGTTACTAATTTTAAGTTGGTGCAACCGAGCCAAATAGTCGGGTACATGTAGCAACTCTTATTATTATTATTATTGTTGTTGTTGTTGTTGTTGTTGTTGTTGTTGTTGTTGTTATTATTATTGTTATTTGTAAAATCGAGTCGTTGACCCTTATTTATTTAATCTATTTTCGAAGACTACAAATGCAATCCCCCGAAGGATAATTAATAATTTCTGGAGGCTAAATCACTGTTTTGGTACGGGGAAGGGTACGAGGTGTAGAGTAGTGGTTGGCTCCACCTAGTCAGCAACCACAAGACGTACTCCACCCTGTTTGGCTTGTAAGGAAACCCCTTGGCTCAACTTGTCTCATTCAATTGCGAGGACCGCAATCTGCGATACTGCACAAGCTCGCTTCCCTACGCCTACTGGGACTTCGTGGCTCACTTCCATTTCCCCAAGTTTCAGTTGAACCATCAGCGGCTCTAATACCACTTATAAGTGTGCACAAAGCACATGCATGTACCTGACTTCACTATACATAGCAACGATATTGTTTCCAACTTAAACACCACGATTCCATACTCACACCTGGGATTCCGTGGTGTAGGGTTTTTCCAAAAAGCCTCGTCCTATTATGAGGTGGACCACCTCATGATAAATCAGTTGTCAACTTCACCAATGCTAGATATGAGACTATTTAAGCCAACACAATATCCCAACAGTTGCACTGGTGGGTCATCATCATTGTCCTATGTAGAGGTGGGCATTTAAGATCGAAAACTCGGCCCCAGCCTGGGAACCGGACCGAGCGGGTCGGCCCAGTTTAGTTATTGTTATTTTAATAGCCGATCCTAAAGCTCCGACTGGCCCAACCCGGATATGTCAGTCCGATTGTCGGTTCCCATTCTCAAACCCAGCTAGTACTTGGCTCGGCCCGAGTATTTAAATAAAAAATTAAAAATACTATACAATGTCTTTTACTCTAGGGTTTTATTCATAGAGAGTCAGATTTCTTCCTCTTTGTAAATCGGTCGCCCATTCCTCTTTGCAAATGGGTTCTCCTCTGTACTCTCCGTGCAGACATGGCAGTAGGGTCAATTTGAGTTTCGAAGCCTATAAAAGCACAAGACAGGTATCAATTCACACCCAAATCACCTATTCTCTTATGATTCCTCTTTATTTCTCTCATCTACTTCAATTGTATGAATTCCAAAATCATGGATGTGATTTGGATTTTATTTTTGCAATTGTCTATTCTATATGTTAGATAATTCAAAATGGTAGATACCCATTTGTAACTGAATCACTTATTATGTAAGGTATCGTAGAAATATCTTAGATTGGAGTTTATAGCAGTGCAAAGTCGGAATCGTTGTTCATATTTACTTTCCTAAAATTTTGGATGTTTTTGTTATGTTGAAAAGTGTTATCTTATGATAATTGACCATATGCTTCGTATATGGTGATTTTGGTGCTTTTATAGTTTTATATCTTTGATTTGTTCTGTTTTCTATGGTTTATTTGTGTATAAGTGCTTCCAATTGATAATTGTTCACTAGTAGAAGATACTATTGTCTCTAGATTGCAATCTCTATTCAAATATCACAACTTGCCCTTAAAGGCACAACAACACATGTGGATGCCTTAGATTGCAAAAGGAGATGAGATTCACTTTGATATTGTTTCATTTTCTTTGTTTGATACTCCAGTAGTTCATGTCCTCCTTTCATCTATATTCAACACCCCATGACATATCCCTACTTTTATTTAAAGTATCAATTGGATTATATTGGTTTTATGTCACAGGTTGTTCATGGGTATTTTTAGTTGAGTTACAGTACATTTAAATATTTTATCTTCTTATTCATTATTCATGTAGAAATGAGGTTTTGCAGGTTGTTGGAATGGGGTGACGGGTTACCATAACGGAGACATAACGACAACGAAGACTATGCAACCAATGGAATTGAATGTAGATAAATTTGGTTTGAAGAGGAGCATGGAGATCAGGGTATTAGAGGGTCTTATATTGAATAGTTTTATATTTTGCATATTTGTGTAAGGTGTTTTGTGTTTGGATTTGTAAGGCTATCCTTTCTTTGTGTATTTTGTCCAAAAAAAAAAAAACTAATATTGTTTGGATTTAAATAATAACAGGGCTAAATGGGATGAAAAAACTCGCTTAAAACAATTGGACCTGGAAAAAAAATTGGGCTGGAGAAATTTGAGCTAAAAACAGGGCTGGATCGAGACCGGCCCGAAAAATCAGTTAACAAACCCCCAGTTAACTGGCTAACCCGAGTCGGGTTCAGTCCTTAAAATTCTAGGCCTTAAACTTTCAGGTCGGTCCTTGATTTGGTCTACACGGGCCGGTTAATCGGACCGGCCCAACCCTAGTCCTGTGGACGATTGATGTAGCAATTATGCATTGACATAGAAAAATTCCTATTTTTCCTAATGTAAGCTACCTATGGAAGATCTCAAGTGACAAAACATGCTCTGCCCTTCTGGCATGGTACCATGTGAAATACTACAACACAACATTTTCGCCATGAAAAAAAAATCACTATTCTCTCTTTCATTTATGTGTTGGATGGGATGGTAGCTTTTAACATTTTTGATATGCATATAGGAAACATTACTAACTCTAGTGTTCTCTACAGACTTCAATGTCTAGAAATATCTAAACATATGTAGAAAAATAAAATAACCAAATAATTCAAGATGCTTCAGAGAATTCTAAAAAAGCAAAACATGTGGTTCAAATTGCTTTTCAAGAAAATTTTGATGACTCTCCACCGACTTAGAAGCAACTATTAATAGGGGTGAGAGTTGATTTGTGATGGCATAGGAGCAAAAAGCTAAGTAATCTAATTAGAGTGACCTACTAAATTAGTAGGTATGTAAGGAGTGTCCTCAAGTCTTGTCATGACTCTTGAGTGAGTTGTACTTATGTCACGGTAAAGTTATATTTATAAAATAGTTTAAGAATGTCAATAAAGTTAAAGTTCCCCACTCTTGACTATTCTCCCAAATTTCTCAACAATCTGGTATCAGAGTCAGGTTCCTCATGCATTCTGTTCGCCATTGGTGAGACACTGCTTGTCAGAGATCATTCATGAGCAGTTCGAAACTGTGAAAAAGATTGGTCTGGGACCAAGCTTACTCTGTAGCACAAGGAAGGTTGCACCTTGTCACGATGGGAGATCTCGTTGCACAACTGGTGGCTTACAATGCTCAACCATTACAATTATAAGAGTTGGCAGACAAGGATAAAGTCTTATTTACAAGGATAAGACTTGTAGCAAGTTGTTGGCGGTAGTGAGATTGCACCACCGCCAAGAAAGAACAATGTTGAGTTTAGGAAATGGGAAATCAAAGTTGGAAAGGCAATTTATATGCTCAAGAAAAAAATCGAGGATGAGATGCTTCAACACATTAAAGATACAAACACGCCCAAGGAAGTTTGGGATATATTTACATCCCCATTCTTGATAACGAATGATGTCCGCCTGCAATTCTTGAGAATGAATTGATGAACTCTAGACAAGGAGGTATGTTTATTAGAGAGTACTTTTTAAAAATAAAAAATTGATGTCGTGAAATTTCATAAACTATATACTGCCTAAAAAAATAATGAAAATGGGATGAAAATAACAATTATTCATGGATTAAATTCTGAGTATACCAGGATTGTCATAGAGATTTATGATTGGCCAACTCAACCCTCTATTGTTGAGTTCGATAGTCTATTAGTCAATCAAGAAAGTCTCGCTAAGCAAATGGCATATGTCTCTTTGAAAAATGAAGAAGAAAAGATACTCTTCAATACAACGAATAGTGGATGTAAAAAGAAGAATTTTGTAAAACAAAATAAAGAAGAAGATAACAAGCCCAAAAAGTCCCAAAAGAGGAGTTACAAGAAAGAAAGAGCTCAACAAGGCATAAGCAACAATGGTCGACGAAATGATCGTTGCTACAAATGCAGCAAGGGAGGTCACGACACAATAGATTGTCGGTCAAAGAAGAAAACAACTTAAGGCAACTTAGTGACATCTCACAATCACCAAGACAGGAGTGAAGAAGAATGGGACTTCCAAGCATCCTTTGCAAATACTCAGCCTGTTCGTGAAAATTTTCCTGAATAAGAAGTAAACTTCTCAAAAAATGAAGTAGCCATGGCTTGTGAAGACCAAGTACTACCAGTCAACATAGCAAAGATTGGATTGTTGACTCAGGTTGCTCCAATCATATGAGCAGGGACAAGGAGAAGTTGTCAAGCCTCTGTAAGTACAAAGGAAATATGATCGTGATAATTGCTAACAACACGAGACTGCCGATTGCTCACATTGGGGAGACTGCATTCATTCCACACTTCAACCCCAATCAAATTAAGCTGCAAAACGTCTATCATGTTCCCGATATGAAGAAAAACCTATTGTCAATATTACAATTAACAATTTTTGACAATTATGTGGTGTTCGGGCTGAAAGATGTTAAGGTGTACTGAAACGTAAAGCCATTGGGACACCCATCACGAAGGGACAAAAGTTAGAATCTATCTACGTGATGTTTGTGGAATCAGCATAGGTAGATAAGACTTGACGCAGTGAAACTGCTGATTTGTGGCACGCGAGGCTAGGGCATATTAGCTATTAGAAGTTGAAGACTATGATGAACAATTCAATGTTGAAGAGTCTACCTCACCTGGATATACGAGGGGAATGAGTTTGTGTTGGGTGCCAGTATGAAAAAGCTCATCAACTGACTTATCAAGAGTTAAAATTCAGGGCCCAAGAACCGTTATAACTTATCCACTCAGATGTGTTCAGCCTAGTAAAACAAGCATTGATAAGCAGGACGCGCTACATGGTGAATTTTATAACAACTTTTCAAGGTACGTGTGCAAGGGCAGACCTATTAAGGGGCCAGGGGGCAGTTGCCCCCCTAAACTTTCAAAAAAAATTCAAATTTTTTTGGTGTATGTTGCATGTGGGACCCTGAACTTTCAAAAAGTTTTTTTGGTGACGGTGTGTTTGTGGTGCATGTAGCATGTAGGTCCTAAACTTTCAAAAGTAAAAAAAAAAATTAAAAATAAATTGGTGTATGTAACATGTGGGTCATAGTTGGCTATTAGAATATTTCTATTACTAAGAGAAAACAATATCTTTTAACAAAAAAAAAAAAAAAAAGAGAAAACATCATATCTTTAACAAGAAAACAGAAAAAAAAAAAAAAACAATATCTTGTTTTTCTAGCTTATCTCCAAAATCAACTTTTTCGCCTCTCTCCAAAATCAACTTCAATTGAGGTTTTAGGGTTTCATCTTCCTCACATCGCACAGGTTTGAACATTTTCTCCTTCTTAAATCCATAGCTTACAATCTCCTTCTTAAGTGTTTGAACATCTTCTCTGACATGGAAAATGCTTAAGTGTTTGCATCTTCTTCTTAAGTGTTTGAACTTTGAACATCTTATTCTTAAGTGTTTGAACTTTGAATATCTTCCCTGATCTAGAAAATGCTTAAGTGTTTGCATTTTCTTTTTAAGTGTTTCAACTTTGAACATTTTCTTTGACCTGAAAAATGCTTAAGTGTTTGAACATCTTTTCCTTCACGGTGCTTAGGAACTTTCAAAGCTTAAGATTGCTTGAGAGAATGTTTTAGAAGAAAATGTGCATATTAAGAAAAGAGTTTCAATGCTTAAAAAAATATCAAAATTAAGCTAACTTCTAGAACTGGTTTTTTACCATTTACTATTTTTATTCATTACTAATACCATTCACCATTTTTCATTGAATTGTTTTTTCATGTATTCAAAGTGATATCATAGTGGAACATTATCAGACTAGCTTGAATTAGATAAACAAAATTTTGTAGAAAGAAATAGATGTTGACGATGCTTAAAAAAAGTTTCAAGTATTACCGTGATTGGAAAGAAAATTGATATAACACGTACATGTATGGAAGCAGGAATATGCTAATTTTACTCAAAATTGGTTGCTTTGATATGTGATTTTATAAATATTGGAGGGATTGTGTATAAGTAGAACCCAGTTTTCTTTGTTACTTTATGTACAAATTACAAAACATGTGACTAAGGAAGAGCTAGGAAAGACTACTTGGACTTTGCTTCACGATCTTGCAGCTCGGGTACATTAAACTTTTGTTCGTTAAAATTGATTTTAAATATTGTGAATTGGGTGTGTTCATAAATATTGTGACATGTCAAGGTCCTGGAAAAATGTGATTATTGTGAATTAACTAATCAGATAGACGCTTCAAATATTGATAGTAGTTTTGTTAGAGCTTGTATTTTGTTTTTCATAATAACAATGTTTAAAAGTCATACTTTTCTTTTTATTTACTTGATTAATCTTCTATTTATTTTTCTAGCTATGGACAAGTTTTAAAAAAAAAGTATGTATTAGAGTTACCATCTCCTAGCCTACAAAATAATGAGAGTGGTTAGATAGATCAAATCCAAAATCAAGTCATGTATTATGATATGTCAAACCTCTCGACAAATCCCGGATCAAGACCTCGAATCTCAGACTATCATCCTAATGATCAAGAGACAATTAGAAGAGCATATTTACAAATGGTCATTGTTAGCCTAAAAATCACAAATTTTCACAAAAGAAAATTGGAGGTGGGATGAGGCGTTTTAATGTAGCTAGGTTCGATCAACATAAGAAAGATGCTGCATTTTTTTTTTTTTACATTGTTATCTATTCAAACCATATTCCGGGGAGCAAAGTGGTGACAACACTTTTGTAGTTGAAGGAATCAATAATTGGAAGAAACCAGAAAAACTACAAACTCATTTGGGAAAGACTCATTATGAAGCTTATATAATGAATCAAAACTTGATGAAGCAAAAACAACATATCCAAAGCTTTTTCGTTAAGCAATCAGACCAAACCAAAATTGAGTATCAAACGCGCTTAAATGCTTCAATTGATTGCATTTGATTTCTTTTGCGTCAAGGATTGACTTTCCGTGGTCATGATGAATCCGAAGACTTAATGAATAAGGGAAAATTTCTTGACCTTTTGGAGTATACAACTAATCATAATGAAGAAATAAAGAAAGTTATTCTAAAATATGCTCATGAAAATCACAAGTTGATTGCACCCAAAGTTTTGAAAGACATTACAAAAGCAGTTGCAATTAAGACCACCGACGTTATTCTTGATGATCTTGGTGGTGTAATATTTGCAGTTTTGGTTGATGAATCCCATGATTTATCAATCAAAGAGCAAATGGCAGTTGTTTTACATTTTGTGGACAATAAAGGGTGTGTCATTGAACAATTCTTAAGTATAACTCATGTTTATGATACAACCGCGTTTTCACTGAAGATGACACTAGAAAAAATTCTTTCTAAGTATAGTTTGAGCATCACAAGATTGCGTGTACAAGGTTACGATGAAGCTAGTAATATGCAAGGTGAGTTCAATTGACTTAAAGCACTGATTATGAAAGAAAACCAATATGCATTTTATGTCCATTATTTTGCGCATCAGCTTCAACTAACACTTGTACATGTCGCAAAAACCATCCTCGGATCGCATTATTCTTCATCTTAGTTTCTACAACAATGAATATTGTTGGGGTTTCATGCAAGCGCAAGGATATTCTTCGAGATAAATAAACTATTGATTTTATTGAAAACTCAATAGTGGTGAATTTTCAAATTAAGAGACAACTTTCACACAAGCTCGTGATACTCGGTGGGGTTCTTATTATGCTACAATAATAAGGTTGATTATTATGTTATATTCAGTGATAGATGTACTTGAGATTGTCATTGTAGATGGCACCAGCTCAGAACAAAGGGGTGAAGTCTGTGTTTTGCTAGAGTCTATGCAATGTTTTGATTTTATCCTAATTTTACATATGATGAAGAATGTATTAGAAATTACCAATGAATTATCAAAACCATTGCAAAGAAAATATCAATACATTGTGAATGCCATGGGTCTCGTCAAAATATCTAAGCAAATGTTTCCAACGATGAGAGAAAATGAATGGGATTTACTAATTGATTAGTATCTTCATTTTGTGGAAAACATGATATCATCGTTCCTCGAATGGATAATGACTTTGTATCTCAGGGGCGATTGCGACGTACAAGAAGTAGTTACAAATCTCCATCACTATCAAGCTAAATTATTCTATATGTGCATAGATATGCAACTTCAAAAGCTCAATAATTGCTTTGACGAGGTGAGTAGGGAGTTACTTTTGTATATGGCATGCTTAAGACCAAATAATTCCTTTTAGCATTTGATGAACAGAAGTTGATCCGCCTTGCTCAATTTTATCCAATGGATTTCTCAGATTTTGATTTGATGGTACTTCAAGATCAACTGAAAACTTATATTATAGATGTGCAATCGAATAATGAATTTTAAAATGTAATTGGTATAGGTGGTGTTGGTAAGAAAATGGTTGAAACAAACAAGGATGTCGTATATCCTTTGGTTTATTTGTTCATCACGTTATCATTGATTTTACATGTTTTCACTACTACAGTTGAAAGAGCATTTTCAGCTATGCATATATATATATATATATATATATATATATATATATATCATAAAGAGTCGCCTAAGGAATCAAATGGGAAATGAATGGATGAATGATGGTTGGTGACATATATTGAAATGGATGTTTTGGATACCATTGAAAATGAAGCCATCATGCGACAATTCCAGAACATGAGATCACAACATGAAGATTTGTAAAAATGTAGTTAAATGATTTTTTGAATGGGTAGGGACCATAATTCCTCAGATGGTGGTTTAGAAGATATGGTTAGAAAAAAAATAGTATGTATTTTGAAGGGTCCTTATAAGGATATTCCTTTTGATTTTTGTATGTATGGGTTGCATAGTTGCAATTTACAGATGATACTTTTTGTAAATTGGCAAGGTGAATTCCTCTCACCTATCCCATCTTTTGTGAGTAATACAATACCTTGTTTTATGGGTTAAAAAAAAGAGTATATAGAAGTATTTAAATATATCACTTAAAAAATAGATTTTTTTTGGAAAATTGTTATTTTAGTAAATTATTATTATCGACAAATATTCCTTTGTCATTTCGCCCCCCCCTGGAGTGAAATCCTGAGTCCGCCACTGTACGTATGGGTTTACTTTCTAAGGGAAAAAAATCAAAATCTTCAATACATTTAAGGAATTTAAGAAGAAGATTGAAAGTAAAATAGGAAAGAAGATTAAATGTCTGCATATAGATAATGGCGGAGAGTACACATTGGACGAGTTCTCCAATTACATAAGGAAGTGTAAAATTAGGAGACAATTAACATGTCCAGCCACTCCACAACAAAATGGCATATCTGAAAGGAAGAACCGACATTTGGTAGAAACATGTCGAAGTATTTTGCATACCAAGAACATGCCAAGTCGTTTTTGGGCCGAGTGTATGAAGAATGCAACTCATGTTATCAATAGGTTGCCACAAGCAAAGTTAGGGTTTGTTTCACCCTTCCAAAAGTTATGGAATACTGAACCTAGTCACTTCTAGGTTTTCGAATATGTGTGTCACGTGTTTGTGCCTGATCACCTGCGAAGCAAGTTCAACAAGAAGTTTATTCGCTACATCTTCGTGGGATACGACAGTCAAATAAAAGGATGAAAATTTTGAGATCCTACAATTGGGCGCTGCTACACATCAAGGATTGTGGTGTTCGATGATACTTCATCATGGTGGTTTGCAAACAATTACTACTACCAAATTCTAAAGGTCTAGAAGAGGAAATGCAAGAAAGTAAGTCAACGTACACCTGCAAAAGGTAAAGAAAAAATAGGGCTCAACTTGCCAAAAACACGAAGTACGTCTACTATCCTATGGCAAACTGGTGTACATGAAAGAACACCAGAAGAAGTTCAAGAAACTCATGAAGATTTTGGGCAACAACTGAGAAGGTCAACCACACAACGCAAACTCAATACTTTGCAAATGTCATGGTTGAAGAAGATAACATTAGAGAACCCACAACATTTGAAGAAGCATCTTAGAGCATGAAGTGGCAAAAGGCGATGGAAGAAAAAATCCAAGACCTGAAGCAAATCAAACTTGGGACGTAGTAGCAAAAGCTAAGGGTATGAAACCTATATCATGTAGATGGGTCTATAAGATAAAGACTCGTCGTGATGGCTTGATAGAAATAAACCTATATCATCGCGGGTTCTCACTACGATGAAACATTCAGTCCAGTAGCTAAGATCATTACAGTCACCAGTGGCACGCTTGCCTTTCGAAATAAAAAAGATCATTACAGTCAGGGTTTTGCTTGCACTAGCAGCAAACAAATCTTGAAAATTGTGGCAAATGGATGTGAATAACACATTCCTGCATGAAGAAGTTGACCCAGAAGTATATATGGAGCAGCCTAGCGGTTTGAGAGTAAAACCCAACAAAATTATATCCGAAAGCTAAATAATGCATTGTGTGGATTGAAGCAAGCACCAAGAGCCTGGTATGGGAAGATAGCAGAGTTCTTAGTTCAAAGCGGGTACTCAGTTGCACATTCAAACTCGAGCTTGTTTATCAAATCTCAAGAAGGCAAACTAGCAATAGTGCTAGTACACGTAGATGATCTGATTGTTACAGGAGATGACAAATAAGAAATCCAAATAGTACGAAGAAACTTGGCGATCAGATTCCAGATGAAGGAGTTAGGATAACTAAGACACTTCATGGGGCTTGAGATTTAATGAAGTGACAAAGGCTTGTTCCTTTGTCAGCAGAAGTATGCTAGAGATCTTTTGAAGAAGTACAAGATGCTCGAGTGTAAGTTGATTTTAACATCTATGGAGGCTAATGCCAAGCTATGTGTTGAAAAAGGCAAAGACTTGGAAGATAAAACAATGTATTGCCAACTTCTCGAGAGTCTAATAAACCTGACGCTCACATGAACAGACATAGCCTACGCAGTTGGAGTAGCAAATCGATTCATGTAGAAACCAAATAAGCCTCATCTCGAAGCAATTCGAAGAATCTTAAGGTATGTGAAATTCACCACTGACCTTGGTATCCTATACAAGAAGGATAAAGCATGCAAAATGATCGGCTACTATGATGTTGACTATGCTAGAGATCATGACACGAGAAAATCATCTACTGGGTACGTGTTTAGTCTTGGTTCAAGAGCAATCACTTGGTGTAGCAAGAGACAACCAGTTGTATCTATATCGACCATAAAAGTAGAGTGTCGGCTATGGCAGCTCAATAAAGTACTTGGCTAGTGCAATTAATGGAGGATTTGCACCAGCTAGCCAACTATGCAATACCATTGCATTGTGATAATTAGCCTGCAATACACTTAGCTGAAAACCCAGTGTTCCACACAAGGAAAAAACATGTAGACCAAGTGGCAGATATATTCACTGAATGACTCAGTGCTATAAAGTTCGAAGAATTTTGAAAGACAACTTGGCATGACCTTCAAGTGAGTTAGTGATGAGGGGGAGTGTCGAGAAACATCAATAACTCTATTGTTCTCTAGAGACTTCAATGTCTAGAAATATCTAAACATGTGTAGAAAAATAAAACAACCAAATATTTCTAGATGCTTAAGATAATACTAGAAAAACAAAACATATGGTTCAATTTGCTTATCTAGAAAACTCTCATGGCTCTCCACCTACTCAGAAACAACTATAAATAGGGGTGAGAGTTGAGTTGTGATGGCATAAGAGCAAAAAGCTCAAGTAACCTAGTGAGAGTGACCTACTAGATTAGCAGGTGTGTGAGGAGTGCGATCAAGTCTTGTTTTGACTCTTGAGTGTGTTGTACTTGTGTGAGAGTATAGTTATATTTGTAAAGAGTCTTGCTAGGGAGCGAGGCCCGCGCAAGGCCGACCCATCACCATCCATCATCCTAGAGATGGATGCATTTTCAGCATCTCTAGGATGATGGATGGTGATGGACCAGCCTTGCGCGGGCCTCGCTCTCTAGAATCAGGGATTTGTAAAATAGTTTAAAAATATCTATAAAGTTACTACTTGTGTGAGAGTAAAGTTATATTTGTACTTGTGTTCTCCCAATTTTCTCAATAGGGTCATATTATTTCTTCCAGTCTAATAGATATAGAAAGGGAGATTGCTGAAGCAAAAACTTTTTTTTCCACAGTTGAAGCGTGTGAAAAGTTGAAGCAAGATTGCTGCATTTTTTTTCCATAGTTGAAGCAAGATAAAATTATCCCTTCCATGGCTTCTACTGAACTGAAGCCACATTAACGCCAATAGGACTTCTAACTCTATGTACACCATTGCTCCATGTTATTGACCCAAACACAAAACTTTTATTACTAGTCTTGTAAGGCATGAAATCAATTTTGTATCTCTTCTTCTCCCCAGCTTCTCTAAACTTTAATTCACGTGGTGTTACTGAAATTCTCACACCTTCCGGGTTCTCCAAACGGGCCAAGTAGACTGTTGGTCCTTTACCGATGTAAGTCACTGTTCTTTGAATGGATAAACTACCAGTCATGTTGAAAACACCGATGGAAGGATAGTTTAGATTGTAGGATGGTGTTGATGGGTAGTTGCAGGTCAATGCCTCTCCTGTGAGGTTTCGGAATTCAGCTGGTCCAGCACCATTACTGCATAGAAAGTCTATGATATCACTGGAATTGAAGTCGTAGATTAGTCCAGGATCTAGTGCAGCAATTGGGTTCACATGTCCTGCTCCGTAGTCAAATGGGGTTGTTGGAGATGCTGTTGGGTATCTCGTTATGACGCTTCGAGTGTCGTCTAGTAGAGTAGCTGTTTCATTAAAGGTACACAAATATAATCAGATGTTAGAAAAACAATCGATCCTAATATAACTTATGCCTTCCAATGCAGCTTCTCCAATGGGGGCTTTTATGTCTCATATTTTGGATGACTAAGAAAATGGACACGAACCAAAGGTGACTAACCTGTGGTCATTATAGCAGACTTTATAGCCGATGGGCTCCAAGATGGATGGTAGGATTTTATGATTGCTGCAATTGCACTGATGTGGGGGCATGCCATGGAGGTGCCAGATATAATGTTATAGTCAACCGATCTTTCAGCGGTAGATTCAGTTGACACTGGAGACCATGCTGCCAATATGCTCACGCCCGGTGCTGTAACATCAGGCTGCAGAAACCACATTGAATTTCAAATCATTCCATTTCACTTTGATAAACAAATGTATAAACCTTGAAAGATGGAGATTTAGCATACTTTGAGAATGTCAGGAGTGATAACATTCGGTCCCATTGAAGAAAATGCAGCCATCTCTGGTGCAGGCCCAGTTTTGAAAACTGTCATGCTGGGATGAATTATTCCCATTGGGTTCCTGTTAGCATAATAAACAAACACGGCAGTAAAATAGTTAGTCACAATATAATGGACTGAAAAATCAATCATGAACTTTTTTTTTTCAAAGAATATAAGCAACTATCTCCAAAACAGGAAAAGTTGTCGGAGAAACTTACTTTTCTGTAATAAGATAGTCTTGAAGTTCTTGTGCTTCTTTTTTGTCAATTACAGTACTTGGGATAACAAACTGGAAAGCGAGTGTTTTGCCTAGTGGATCAATGAGAATCATGCCTACACCACCTGCTTCTCTAACAAAAATGGCTTTTTCTCTTCTAATGTCTTTGATTTGAAAAGCACACACAACGATCTTCCCCTTTATCAAGCTAGAATCAAGAGTGTTGTTCTTGCAGAAGCTGAAAAAACAGATCAAACACATATCTCATAATTAGCACTATATGAATACGAGTGTTCATCAACCATATTGGACAAGCATATATACCTTGCATTCTGAGCTGGAACACCAGGAGCAGCTGCTGCACTTGCATTTATAATTTCATAATACATGTCCATCTTAAGAGGGTTTATTGACCGGCCCTGCAAAATTACAGGTTTTTTGAGAAAATAAAATAATGGGCGTCACGTATGCTACATATGTTACTTGGGTAGGAATTCGTGAATTTGCAAATAGTACTAGCAACATGGTCGTCAGTTACCTTTAAAATTTTTGAATTCCCAAGTTGCAATATGGACTCAAATTGACGATCAATAGAACTAGCAGCTATGGTTAGTATCCAGGGAGCAACATTAACTGCAGTGCCTGGGAAGAAAGCATTTCCAGCTGAAGCAGAAACGACTATTCCTTTCCTAAATGCATGAAATCCTCCAATCGTTATTGGGTGATGAAAATAACTCGGTTGTGGTGGGTCAGGACCGACGGAGAGTGAAATTATGTCTACACCATCATTAATGGCATCATCAATGGCTGAAAGAAGGTCAGCATCACTACAAAGGTTGAACCAACATGCCTTGTAGATGGCAAGCCTAGCACTAGGTGCGCCTCCCTTTGCAATACCAGCAGCTAGTCCATATAGGCTCACATTGGTTACTACTGATCCGGCTATAGTGGAGGCCGTGTGGCTGCCATGACCATCATTGTCTCGAGCTGATCGGAAGAATGTACGGTTCTCAGACTCCAGTGGTCCTTTCTCTGCTTCGTATCCTTCATAGTAGTATCGAGCACCAATAAGTTTTCTGCAAAATGCAATCAGAATTACCATATTTAAGATTTTGAAGCTCATGTCTTACTTTTTTGTTGGACAAAAAGAAATCTGCATCAATTTAACTAGTTGGAGCATTGCCTATTGATATGGTAAAATTGTTACAGACCTGTTGCAGTTGGCTAATGAAAATTGCTCTCCTGTAACACATTTCCCCTTGAATCTCTTTGGAACAGGCCCTAATCCGTAATCATCAAAGCTTTTCGAATCAGGCCAAACACCTATATAACACAAAAACAACTCATGTCAAATCCAAATAGCCCGTGCCTTCAAAGTATTTGAAAAATTTTGAGCCAACATCAAATTTTTTTTTCAAGCAGGATATACAACTTAACCTAAGTACCTAACAATAATTATGTTACTTCTTTTCATTGGTGAAAATAAGAGAAAATTTTGTCTTTTTTACCTGAATCAACTACACCAATGATCACGTCTGCAGATTTAGAATCAGTAGTAATCAATGTGTTATACTGCGTCTTGGAGTCAACACCAAGAAAGTCCCAAGAATGAGTGGTGTGGATGTGGTTTGTTTTACTCTCAAAAACTGAAACAACCAATTCACTTGCCGCAAGTTGTTGTGCTTGTTCTGGTGTGAGCATGGCAGAGAAGCCTCTGAAGCTCTTACTATAATGGTGAACTGCAGCTTTTTGTGCTCTATCGATACTGCAATGTGTTAACAATATTTGTCAATTAGCCTTAAATTGTGAAAATATTGATATTTTGTAGTGGTGAAATTTGAACAACTTTATGCTGCAGTTGGTAAAATATATGCTTTAATTATGTGGATTCACTAGTGTAAAGCTTTTTCTGCACTCTGAAGAGTTTATGCAGCACACAAGAATTTGTTTTCTCAAAGCATAAAAATTTCCAACACCGCGCGCGGGGGGGAGTCTACATTACCATTAACCTAAAACACACTAGAAAGAATACACATAGAAAAGAAAAAAGGACATGGGGGGTCTACACAGCTCTGTTTGGATGTTAAGCTCTACCTGCCAGTAACCGCAGCAAGCATGTCATGGTTAGCTGAGATCACGGACTCTGAGTTTGGATGACAGTGTTCTCCCATATAAACTATGTAGTGCTGCAAAATCAGAAGACACTATCAGACATTTATTTGCTATTAGCATGGATTTAAGGATCTGGAATAGAATATCTAAAATCCAGAATAGAATATCTATCTCACAATGTTCTCTTTCAAAACATGAATTTCTATCTGGTTAATCCCATGGTTTATATTATGTGAAAACAGAATGTATGTAGAGAAATACAAATATTAGAAGAATAATGATACTAGATCGATATGAAAATAAAGATTACTCTTGAACATAATAGACTTACCTTGGTGTTGGCAGTGACTCCATTTGCTAAAAAAGCAATCAAGAACAGAAAGGTGAAACCTGTAGACAGTTCCATGATTTCGGAAAATCTCTGACACAACGAATGAAGAAGCTTTGAGTGGTTTTGATAATTCAATTGCTTCCTGTCTAACTTTCAACTTCAATCAAAGCAACATGTCAGACAGTTTAAACCGTTCGTATAATGAAATCAGTAGCCGGCTTTTGTTGCATCAACTTTAACAGACTACAGTGCTCTCTGAACTTGACATATATAGACTAGTCCACCATCTTAACATCAATTTCATATTAGAACCTGAACAAGGTCAATGTAAACTGGGATATATATTGCCATTTTGGATTGCTTGGAGCACATTCATTTATCCTCTTCATTGTCATTGCCAATAAAGTCTTCTCACCAATAACTGCCCACTGGAAGAAGAAAAAAATGAGGTTGGTTTTGTCATTTTCAGTTGACATATCATCGCTTTGATACTATTGAACTTGGAATATTCATGTGGTTGGCAACTAGGAAATGGTCATCTGGATACCTATGAGCTCTATTATCTGAATGGCGGGTCATATATTTCTTCATATGAAAGGCTGTGGATGTGCCAATTCAAAATATTCCAACATGGACTAATTGCTATTTTGCCTAATAAGCAGCTCGTCGAATATCAGGTGACTAAACCCGTTCCACCCTTCTGATGTACTGAACTGCAACAATAACATTCTTTCTGCCAAAAAAAAAAAAAAAAACACTTTGATTTCTCTGGGTTAATGTTGCACTATGGCTCTATCTATCAGAATGCTTCGTTAGAATTAGATTAGATCATCCTACAATATTAGTTTGGCCAAAGACCATTTTGTACCCACCAATCTGACTTTATGTGATCATACTGTAGTACTGTACCCTAAATTGACTTTATTAACATATTTATTCCATCTTCATAAAGAATTGGTTGGTTTACCTTTTGTAAATCAAACAGAAGCATTTGAACGATTCTTTTTTTTCTTTTCTCGACCAGCAACTAATTATACGATGGAATGTCAAACATGCCAGCCTATTTTGATTATTGACTTTTAAATCCAACCCTACCATACAAATGTAGAGACTAGAGAAAGCATGTCAAATGCATTACTATCCTAATTATATTGCATTAGCCTTCTCAAAGCTTAAACAATTCAACTAACACGTCAAAGGTGTACCAGCTGAGTTGGTAGAGGTGTGGTGTGATGAAATCACATGTCACGGGTTCAAACCCAGCTGGTGGCATGAGTGGAGAGGGGTTAATGTTATTAAAAAAAAAATAAAAAAAATCAAACAACACAGTATTGGGTCAAACCCAACTAAGATTCAGCCCACCCAACTCGAATTGGGCTTCTGTTGTGGGCCTGCTTGACTTGTACAATTGTCTTCGCCGTCTCTCTCTTTTTCGTCCACAACCCCCAATTTCTCTCTCTAACTCACGAAACCCTAAAAATCGAAACTTTTTTTTTTCTTATCACTTTCAATTGATCCTCTATTGCTTTCGATTCTCATTTAGGGTTTCTGATCGATCTTCGACTCTATATCTCCAAATGAGTCAAATCGCGGTTGGTCAATCAATCTAACACCGGTTTTTGGGTTTTTTTTGGCTGGTTAAGATTGTAAATTCGAGTTAGGGTTTGATTTATATGCGTTTAAATGTATAGTAATTTCAAGGAGCAAGCTATAGAGTATGTAAAACAGGCAGTGAAGGAAGATAATGCGGGGAATTACGCGAAAGCTTTCCCTCTTTATATGAATGCCTTGGAATATTTCAGGACCCATTTGAAGTATGAGAAGAACCCTAAGATTAAAGAGGCAATTACTCAGAAATTCACTGATTATTTGCGACGGGCGGAAGAGATTCGAGCTGTGATCGATGGGGACGGAGGGTCTGGTCCGGCTGCCAATGGGGATGCTGCGACTGCCACAAGGCCGAAGACGAAGCCTAAAGATGGGGAGGGAGGAGATGGGGAGGATCCGGAACAGGCGAAGCTTAGAGCTGGGCTTAATTCGGCGATTGTTAGGGAGAAGCCGAATGTGAAGTGGAATGATGTGGCTGGACTTGAGAGTGCCAAACAAGCATTGCAGGAGGCTGTTATTTTGCCTGTCAAGTTCCCTCAGTTTTTTACTGGTTTGTTTTCTGTTGATCATATTTAAGTTTGCTTCTAATGCTTAATTTTGGACAATTTAGATATCAATTGATATATGCTAGTAGAACAATAGTACACAATTGGGATCCATTTAGTATTTAGTGCACACAATTGCTGTTTATTTTATATTCCTCAGTATTCCTCCGAATGTTTTGTGATGAGTCTTTGCATTATCATGAATGTAGTTCTAGTAAGATTTGAAGGTCATAAATTTCTTTATTAAGAATACTCATTACGGCTAAGTCTTGTTGGGATGAGCTTATCCCACCTCCTTTCACCTATTGACAACTATCCCACCTACTATAAGCTAATTCAAAAGTGGGGGTCAAAAAATAGAAAAAGGCAAAAGATATAGGGACCAGGAACTGAAGCCATGTATCTTGGGTTACGTGATTGAATATCACCCATAGAGTCATTGTTGTTCCAATGGGAACAAAAAGCTAGGCGCACAGGTTTGGGGGCCTTATCATTTTGCACCCAACTCTTATCCCACCAGGAATCAGCTTGTAGTACTCTGACAAGGGTGAGATAAGTTGAGATGTGGGACAAGGGCGAGGCAAATTTATCCCAATATGACAACAATGGCTCTAGTAGTCGGCATTCATCCACGTCATGCTGGTTTAGTTCCTAGTCTCTGTAACTTCTGTTTTTTACCCACCTTGAAAATTCATTCATGATTGCACGATTATGTGCGATCATGAAAATGGGTGGAACTCTGGCACTCATTCACGTTCTCCTTCCAATTTGGAAAATAGGTAATAGTGATCCATGCTATGATTTGGATTATTCGGAGAGAAAGAAACAATAGAATTTTCAGAGACCGTAAGAAACATATTGATAAGTTATGGATTGATGTGAAAGTCTCTTTATGGCTATGGGCTTCTAATTTTGATAAATGTAGGGATATTTATTTCTCTTGTATGGTTTAGGTGGGATTGCATTCTTCTCAACTGATTTTTTGCATATTTTTAAATTTTTTGTATTGATTAGTGCTTGCACACTAATTCTTTTGGCTTTTCCCCTTTACTGAATGTATATAGATACTTGTTTTGCTGAGAAAAAAATCTCATGACTATGTGCACAACTTTTAGGGATCCGTATTTGCACACTGACATGTGGCACGATATGAGGGATTTGTAACGTAAATGAGACTTTTCATTTCCCTTTTGGATATTTGGTTTGCCTATAAATACCAAAGCCGACTTGAGGCTTTTCTCTCAGGGTTCATTTTAGGGAGCCTTCACTTTACCCCGTGATCGTTCTGTGCCCAACTTCAAACGTTTCTCCTTTCCCCTTTATCGTAAAAATTTATCATGCTCCCCAAAAGAGTGGGTAGGGTATCGATCACTTCCACTTTCAAGACCTTATCTACCACAAATTCAACTCATACACCTTCCTAGGCATAAAATGGAACTTTGATCACCTCTAGATAAAAGTGCAACTTCAGCCATGTCTTACGAAACAATCAAATAACCATGTGTACCTACGAAAACTTACAACGATGTTGGTCAACATTTATTTCTTCATGACCAATCTTTTATGAGTTTATTGTGGTACAAGTATAAAATTTCCATTATGGATGTTATTATTGGGGACTTCTACATTATCATGTAATGATGTAAGGATGAAGAGCATGGTCATGAGTAGATTATTGTTGGAGTAGAAGTGTGCGGTACCCTTATGTGGGCGGACCTAAGAGGGAGGGTGAGGAAGAACTCCAAAAGCTCATGGATCCCAAGAGGGTCGGTAAGCTACAAATGGGAGATCATAGTCTCATATTGCCTGAATGCGGGAGGGTGATGTACTATATATGTACAAGGTTGGATCTACAAAGTACTACGCGTTTTAAAGTCGTGCGAGACTTGGGCTCAAAACGGACAATATGGTACTCTGTGGATCGGGTTGTGACAGAATGGTATCAGAGCCTTACCCAGTCGGAAGTGTGCCAACGAAGACGTTGGGCTCTCAAGGGGGGTGGACTGTGATACCCTTGTGTGGGCGGACCTGAGGGGGAGGGGAGGGGAGGGGAGGGGGAGGGTGAGGGTGAAGGTGAAGGAGAAGCTCAAGAGCTAATAGATCACAAGAGGGTTGACAAGCTACAAATGAGAGATCATAGTCCCACATCGCCTGGGTGCGGGAGGGTGATGTACTATATATATACGAAGTTGGATCTACAAAGTACTACGCGTTTTAAAGCCGTGCGGGACTTTGGCCCAAAGCGGATAATATAGTACTCTGAGGATCGGGTCGTGACAAAGTGCCTTGTGTTCGTGAGTTGAGAACTTGAGATAAAATTCCGTAGGAGCTTGATGGTGTATTGGGTTACATGGGAGAGCCTCCTTGGGAATTGGGTTGATGTCATGAGGTTCTGTTTTGAAAATTTTGGTTCTTGTAGGATCACGGAGATGAAATCCTATGATGATTTTGTGCAGAGAACTGACCAAATGAGTTGTTGGACATTCCAAGTGTAGGAGGGTGATTTACTTGAAGTAAGCAAGAGGTTCGGATGATGAGTAGGCTTGACGAGTGTAGCATTAGTAACTTTTGGGAGGACTTGATCCCCATGTCAAAACTCAAAACAATTTATCCTTCCCATGGTTGCATCAGACCATCATCCCATTGTACATGAGGGAAGGCCGAACTAAAATTTTGCTAAAAAACTAAGCTGTTGAAAGAACACTTCAAGGCGTGGAATGAAGAGGAGGTGTTTCAAAGATAAAAGTGAGGAAGGCGAATCTTATTGAGGAGATTCAAAGTTTGGTTAGGAAGTCAGAGGTGGGACCATTGCCTCTACACGAGTTCAACAACAAAGCTAACCTTAAGGGTTAGTTAAGAGGATTTATCATCTTGGAGGAATCACAATGGACATTGTATTGGGTAATTTTACAAATTAGGGTATCCGAAAAGAATTGTTAATCATATATCAAGATCGAGGACTTGGGGGATTATGGATGAGGAGATTCTTCGGAGAATATTGTCCACTTCCACTCAGACCTTTACACGGAGTCGATGCACACTGCCCTTGGGTGACAATGTTGGCTTCGAGATTATCTTTGACAATAAGGTTGTCTCCAAAGGAGGAAGTTGTGCAGGCTATTCAGGCCATGGGTGGCATAGAGCACCTGTGCCCGATGGTTTCCCTATTTGAGTTTTACAAGAAAAGTTGGGAGATGTCGAGGTTGAATCTTATGAGGATGTTGAGGGATTTTCGCATCTAATTTCTTGAAAGATAGGATGTTGTCTCAAAGGCTTAAAGTTGTTTCTATCACGATAAATTGGAGTGGGGAGTCTTTGGGTTTTAGAGAGAAGATTTAGACGGTGTCTTGGTGGTCAATGAACATCTTGAGAGGTGATATTTTTTATTTTAAAGGAACATGGTCAGTTGGATCAGAAGATTACCTTCATTTTGGGATCGGGTTTGAGGATTGAGGGAGAGGTTGAATTATAAGATGCATCTCTACTTCCTCATTTTCTGTGTTGGTCAGTGAGGTTAGAGAGCTTCAGACATTGGGCCTCATATGCCCGTTGTTGTTCATTCTCATGGTTGAGGGCCTGGATAGATTGATTAATAGACCCAAGCAGCTGGGTACTTTCAAAATTGAGGAGAGTGTTTCTGTCTCTGATCTCCAATTCGTTGATGACTTGTTTGTGCAATGTATTGACAGTTTCTTGTCATGATTGTGCTCCTTGGAGGGTTAGATTCCTTGTGGCCATGCTAAAAGGGATGCTTAGCTTTTGGTATGAAGATAAGTCTGTGGAAGATGAACCTTTCTACTGTGGATGAAGGTCATAGTAAGCAAGAATTGGCCAGTATCTTGGGTTTTAGGGCTGGTGAGTTTGCTACTAAACATTTGGGATTCCGTTGGGAGCTTCTAGTAAATATAATATGATTACGGATTCGGTAGGGAAAGATTATGGGAAAAGATGACAACTCGGAAGGGGAAGGGGTAAAATCAATGTTATTAAGAGTATGTCATCGCCCGTCAATTGTATTGATGAGCTTCATTTGATTTGTAGGAACTTTCTTTGGAATGAGAAATGATAGCGCTTAATGAAATGATAAAGAGTTTGTGTTGAGAAGAAGGATTGGTTCACAAAAACTTCTTAATTCGGAATGCCTGTTTCTTCGGCGGAATTAGGCTATGCGTGGAACTTGAGCTCTAAACTTAATTGGAGATCCTCACATAGGGGATTTTTTCTCCTTGGTTGGTTCGTGTTTTTGCATTTTTTGTTGTTTGTTTTCTAGACTATCTCAGCATATCTTGTAGCCTTGTTGTTAAAGTTCTGGAAATCTCAAATTCAGCAAGAATTGGGGTTTAAAGCAAATGGGTTTGAAGCTTCTTTTTGCACCCGATTCTGTATATAAAGCAGCATATTTTTAATATGTAACTAATGTAGCATCTAGGAAATAGTTTTGCAAAGAAGCGGAAGTTCTTTTATGTAGGTATTTGATGATTCAATCAATTCTCGGAACTGGAAGGTATGGGTGATCCCATCTGCGAATGTTGGTCTCTGATGATTAAATCAATGTGTATAGGTGATCCTCGATATCATGGGTATGTTGATTCATGATGATTAAGTTAACTTTGAGAATGGGATTTTTAGTTGGTGATGATTTAATTGATTTTGCAATATGGGTGCCAAACAAAGTAATTTCAAATTTCCATGGAACTACAAGTTACAAACTTACAATCAAACATTGCGTGCTGTGTGATATTGCCCAAGAAATCATTGATCACCTCACCCTCTCTTGTAATTTCTCAGCATCCCTCAGGAGATGATGCCAATCTGAATTTCACATCAATTTCCCTGCCTCTGCCACTCTCCTAGACCTAGCTGAAGTTTGGTACCTGAATTTTTCTGTGATTGGTACCTGGATTTGGGAAAGAACTT
Organism: Berberis vulgaris; assembly: GCA_963556465.1. Lineage (NCBI taxonomy): Eukaryota > Viridiplantae > Streptophyta > Magnoliopsida > Ranunculales > Berberidaceae > Berberis > Berberis vulgaris. Next base: position 8,255,330 of record OY747133.1, read on the forward strand.
TCTATGCCTTGGTGTGGGTCATTTAGGGAAAGGAACAACAAAATTTTCAAAACTTGGCAAAAAATGTAGACATTCTGTGATCGGAAGTTAAAGCTAATTTGTGGGTTTGGGGCTTCATTTGGGGTTTCTTACAAGAGTCTCATTTCACTTCTTGAATGTTCGGTTGGGGAGACATTGTGCATAATAGGAATACTTGATACTCAATGCTTGAATTTTGGTCTAGCCTTAATGATATTTCAGTAAGTGGTGATTCCCTCTTTTTGAAATGAATATACTTTTGTTTTTTTGATTAAAAAAAAGTTCAATCAAACTGAGGAATTGTATATTTCCATGAAGTATTGAGGGATTCCCCTCTCAAGGAAATGACCCTTCTTCCATGGAACTGCATTCATGCAATAAAAAGGAACAAGGCAAATATGAAATGAAGGAAAACGAAAGAATTTCACGAGGGAAAAAATAAAAAAAGGAAGAAGATGATAATACCTAACAGTCTTAACTGATGTCATGCATGTTTTAAGGGTTTTAAAGGGGTAAAAAGTGAAAAGAAGAAGGTTATGAGGCAAATCCTTTTTTATCCCATTGCATTCTTGTGTAAGTGGAGCTTGACCAAATAGATTTTGAGGACCCACTTAGACAATATTATTTGATATCGTCTGGACTTGGTACTTAAATAATCATTAAGGACACGTTTAAATGGCAGAGGAACTGGTGCCAAGATTGCCATTTCCTTGGGTTATAATTCCTAGGAGTCTAGGATGCAAGGAACTGGTTAGACGCAAACTAATTCAAAATTCAGTTTATCTCGGGTTTCAGTCATGTGACTATTTTGCTTTGGCAGAGTTCAACAACCAAGAACACTTCAGTTGAAAACAGGGAAGATTTGCTTTTGTCCCAGAGTCTCCAGCATTCAGAATGCCTCTAAATAGAGTTGGGGGTTTTCTTTTTTGTTTTTCTAGGGGAATTATTCTGTGTAGCACTTTTTTTTTTTTGCTGTTAGTATTTTATCTTTCTTTCCTTTTTGTCTTATGGTTGACTATATTGACACACTTCGATTTGCTTTATCAATCGATGTAAAGCATATAAGGATGCTCTTTAAGTTGCTCAAATAACACAAATGGGTATTATCTAACAAGATAGTAAATGAAGAGTAGTATGCTTATCTTGATCTTGAGAGTATGGTTGACTGTCCCTGTGGAAAGTGCAATCTTTGCCAACTGAGAAACTAGAAGGATTGAGGAAGTGGTTAAAAGAATTTTATGCAACACACTTAGACTAGGATCTTAGTTGTGCTTAATACTGATGACAGGTAATTAGAAGTACTCAGTGACAAGAATTACAGAAATTTTGTTGAGTTATATTGCCATCCATGTCTCATCTTAGAAGTTATATTTCGTCATCTGATCAAAAAGTTGAAATGTCGAACAATATTTTCTCCTGATTATTAACAAATATTGTTGATTTTTGCTTTTTGTTTGTTTTTCTCGTTTAGGCAAAAGACGCCCGTGGAGGGCATTCCTTTTATATGGTCCACCTGGTACCGGAAAATCATACTTAGCCAAGGCTGTTGCGACAGAAGCAGACTCAACATTTTTCAGGTAGTTTATTCATCTTGGTTGCATCAGTCATTGTCTATAAAGCTCATAACAAGAACTTTTTTTTTTTTTTTTTGTATAGAGTTTCCTTTTCCTAAAGAACGAATTGACGGGATCAGATTCTATTTGCAGTGTTTCTTCGTCAGACCTGGTCTCAAAATGGATGGGTGAAAGTGAGAAGCTAGTTTCAAACCTTTTTCAAATGGCACGTGATAGTGCTCCTTCCATCATCTTTGTTGATGAAATAGATTCCTTGTGTGGCACCCGAGGGGAAGGAAATGAAAGTGAGGCTTCTAGGCGGATCAAAACTGAACTTCTTGTACAGATGCAGGTATTTATTGGATTCTTAGAAATGATGTAATCGGTAAGCCAGTTGTTTTTTTTCTGGAGAGTTAATTTCCCTGAAGGCTTTATAACATGCTATTTATCATTATCCCATAGTTCCGATTCCGTTGATCAAGTCTCGAGTAGGGTAGGGTGGAATTAGCTCTAAAACTTGATGGTTGCATCTGGCAGATGAATTGCGAAATACAAGACAAATTGACTCTCTCTATTTGGAGGGTACTTTATTTTCTGTTATCAGCCGTGGTGAATATTACTTTTACCCATTGCATCTTGAGTAGAGAGTGCTATAAGTGTTTAACGCGGTATCTGAAAATTTTATCCTTTGATGGATTCTATGGAACCTAAAAAAGTTACCCAATAGGTGCAACTTGTTAGATATTTTGAGGTGCAAAAATATGGGTTCTTGAAGTGAAGTTCTTATATAATTCTATGGAACCTAAGAGACTTACCCAAAAGGTGTAATTATTGTTAGATATTTTGAGGTGCAAAGATATGGGTTCTTCAATCGAAGAGTAAACAGAGGCATAGCATGCACATGATTGGGTCTATTCATATGTTGAAAGGGGGATTAAATTGGCCATGGGCATCTATAAGTGATATGTCATGGGTAGTCATAGAAGGAATTAAGGAACAGAAAGAAGGAATTGATAGCAAAAAGAGGATCAAGAAGAAGAAGAGACAAATCAGATTAGAAGTGAGAGGGTATGTGTTCAAACGGCCTGAATGAAATATGCTCGTGAGCTCCCCATTGATGTTGTTCCACAAAACTGAAAACTGAATTCAAGAAATATTTTACAGTGATTTTTATATTTTTAGACTAGATAAAAGAATATCTATGTAAAGCCTTTCAATATAAATTTTACCACTATTATCCATGAAGTCATGTATCAGTATCACACAGTTGAATCTTTGCTTTTACTCAAGGAATGGTTCAACCTACACTATCATTTGAAGTAGATATTTCCATGTGCGCCTTGGCACTTTGGCAGACACACAAAGACTTTGAACAAAGATGCACAAATGTAAACTCGTTGTTTTGATTGTAATTCAGATAATAAAAGCCCCCTTGACTCCATGACGAGAGTATTTAGTTGAGTTGTTGTTTAGTTTGAATGGTTAAACCGTTCCAGAAAGCAAATTTATCATATACCTCTCGTAGTTACTTGGTATGTGAAGATGTGTTGTTAGGCACTCCATTTTATTTTCCCATTGAGGCCAAACCTAGACATGTGCTTGAGAGATAGCTGTCCATACACTGATAAGGGATGTATCGTGAATACTGTCTCGAATTAAACTTTATTCAGCCCTAGTAAAATATAGTCATTGTAGTACTGAATATTACTGACTACCTCAGATCCTCAACAAGGCTTACCATTGGCTCATCTCTGATATGAGTTAGCAGCTAGAGTTGTCTCCCATAAGGGACTTCTGAATGTTTCCATTTTACTTGTCCACTTGTAAAGGAGTTACATATGTATTATTTACATAATTCCATATAGACCTACAATTGCTTAAAAGTTATATTAGGTTAGATGGACTACTGAATTATCAAAATGGTATTTTCTGAAATTTGTGATTATAAAAATAGATATTGATTCAACATGTGCACATAACTGTGTCTTTGTATTTATCAATTTGAATTCAGAAATTAATCAGGAAACATGATTTATCCGTTCTTTCATGCCAGTTCTAAACTTGATATCCTCTTTTAACAAGTTAGGGTGTGGGACACAATGACGAAAAGGTTCTTGTTCTTGCTGCCACAAATACTCCTTATGCCTTGGATCAGGTAAAGTAAGTGTAAATGATAATTATGGTAGTACAACAATCTTATTGAGGAGTTCATGTAAGATCATGGTAGTTCAATAATCTATTTTATATCTAATAAATAGTTTATGACAGGCCATCCGACGGCGATTTGACAAGAGAATTTACATTCCTCTACCTGATTTGAAAGCTAGGCAACACATGTTCAAGGTATTATTTGTAATTTTATTCCTTCATTAAATCTAAGCAAGTTGCCTTTAGCCTCTTATCTTGAAAGGATTGAAAGGAAACTTGTACTCACAGCTTCTGACAACATTTGAGATTCTCTGATGGGTTTAATAGCATCCACAGTAGCAGGCTAAAACACACAAATTGCTAACATGAACTTTAGATATGGATAGTCATGCAGTATATATTGCATTGCGCGTTTATCCAGTGTCTACAGTTAGCAATCGCTTAGCAATCGATGTTTAAGGCTGACTGTGCCACTAATTTAGGAATTTGTCTCAATTGTAGTCTGGTTATTTTAATTCTTTTGGCTCTCCCAATGGTCAAATTCTTTTTCCTTTTTTCTTTGGTCAGCAAAAGAAAGCTGATTTTTCATTAAAAAGGGAGAAAGGCCTGGTGATTGAGCAGGTCGCTAGACAAGAAAACAATACAACAAACTCAGTTACAAGTAAATAAACTCCCCCACTCAAACATGCATGTGTGAAATGGAGTGTTATGCAACATTCGTCTTATGTTTCCCCAATACCAAACCAGGGCCTTGATCTCATTGCATTAGCAGGGTAGTCTTTTCTCTTCTCTTTGAAAAGTCTATAATTTCTCTCCTTCCAGACTACCCAGATGATTGCAATCAAAACTTTCATCTTCAACCATAAACCTTTTCAAGAGCAGCCATCTGCAAGAAGCTTTGAGCAATGGGTGTTGGAGTCCTAGCTTCTTCACAAATAGATCTCTAAATCTCTCTGGTGAAAGCACAAATGAAAAAAAGATGATCAACATTCTCTTCTTTTTTCGCATAGACTGCACCTATTAGGGATCATCATGCCTCTTCTGGACAGATTATCAACTGATGTCTTTGACCAGAGTTCTTCAAAGGTGACAAATGTAGCCATAGCTGTGTGACTATTAGTTGCTCTCTCCATTAGTGTAGGTGTACAAAGAATGCTATTCGTGAGAGCCAAAATGCAGTCATACATTTTAGCAACCCAATTGCTTTTACTCTTCTGAATTCTGAATGCTCTAATGGTTTTGAGCAGGTCCATCTTGGAGACACTCCTCACAACTTGACTGAAAGCGATTTTGAGATATTAGCTCGCAAATCAGAAGGGTATTCTGGTTCAGATATATCTGTTTGCGTAAGTGGCTAGTCTTTATCTGCTGCATTTCTCTTTATTTTGTTTCTCCACAAAAAAAAAAAAAAAAAAATCTGTGTGACAGGTGTTTTCTTGTCTAATTTGCAGGTCAAAGACGTCCTTTTTGAGCCTGTTCGCAAAACCCAGGATGCTATGTTCTTCATTCAAACTAATGATGACACATGGGTGCCATGTGGACCCAAGCAACGTGGAGCGGTACAGATTACCATGCAAGAACTTGCAACAAAAGGCCTCGCTGCAAAGGTATGGATGAATGGTTTGAAAAGTTCAGTGAAATCACAGCTGCTTCTGCCCATTTCCCGTCCTTTTTACACTGTTCATGTCTAACATGAATGAATTACCCTTGCAGATTCTTCCTCCACCTATCACAAGGTCAGACTTTGATAAAGTGCTTGCTAGACAGAGGCCAACCGTGAGCAAAGGTGACCTTGAGGTACATGAGAGATTCACCAAGGAGTTTGGAGAGGAAGGGTGATTCTCGAAGATCAAGACAGTACAGATTAGAACTGTTAATCTTATGGTTCTTGTTGTTTGATGTAATGTGATGAAATACATAGATGTTTATATTCCAAAAGTAAATAATTACAGATATGTACTTTATACTGTATAAGTCTGAATATTTTTATTACGGAATGTATATAACTAGGAACAAGAGAGGGAAACTTATAAATTAAAGAGTGATTCTACATGGCGAGGAAACGAGCGAGGACACTTAGAATTTTCGTAAATTAAAAGAAGACCCAAAGACTTTACCAATGGTTATTCTTGTAAAGTACATTTCCAGACTTAGTAATCATATATAATACCAGAAATTATCATAATCAGTTGACACTAATGGTGCTGTGGTGTAGTCGGTTATCACGTCAGTCTTACACACTGAAGGTCCCCAGTTCGAGCCTGGGCAGCACCATTTTTAATTAATTTTAACCATCTTCAATGAATGTTTTTTTTTTTTTTTTTTTTTGGATTTTCAATTACCTAATGTGAACAAATGTCTCTCTCCTAAAGAAAAAAACTAAGAGGCTAATTTGTTTTTTGGAAATTGAACTAAGAGGCTAATTTAACATATTCTAAAATAAACATAACACCATGTGGCTGTATTTTAGTGGTTAGAATTCCACGTTGTGGCCGTGGAGACCTGGGCTGGAAACAAGTAGCCACACACATTTTGTTTATGTACTTCAAGTTTTTCTAATTTATTTTAAAGTCTTTTTTAGGGCAATTAGACATAGGGATACTTCATTTTTTTTTTTTTCTGATTTTATTTTAAGACTTTTTTTGGGGTAATTAGACATACCCCTGTCCCTAACGTCTAACTAGGGAATCTCTCTCAAAGATGGATAATTAGACTTATCACTCTAAAGTTGTTTCCATCCTTAACAATGAAGTAGGGTAGGGTAGGGAAGGGAAGGGAAGGAGGATGGGAGGTTGTGGAATGTTAAGTGGATTGGATAGATGAATGAGGAGTAGTGGAGGGCTTGTGGTGGTGGTGGAGATGGAGGGTTGTCAGGGAAGAAGAAGAAGGTAAGGTGTTATCTTAATGTTACAATTCTAGAGGTGTATGTGATTATTTTACACCTTTATTATGCTTCGAGATGCGTTGTTATTTTAATGTTGAGTTAATAAAATTTGGACCGAAGTGTGTTCCTCATGTAATGGATATTTTGGACATAAAATATATGACTTTAAAAGTCAAAGGATAGAAACGCCAATCCAGAAGGATAACGTAATTATCCATATTTGAGAGAGATTTCCCTAATTGGACATTAGGGACGGAGGGGGTATGTCTAAATGCTCCCTTTTTATGGGCAAGTAGGGTTTTAATTATATCTCTATCCCATAACTATACACATTTTCTAGTTCATGTTTTTCTAATTTCTTTTTAATGCTTCTTTTAATTTGGGGGTTTTTTTTTTTTTAATCTTTAAGGCGAGCAGAGTTTTAATTGCATCCCATAACCATTGAACGTTTCCAACGGGTTCGCCCTGGACTTGTGATACGTTGACACACAATGATAGAAGTTTATAAATATTTTGATTTCATTTAAACATAAACTTAACAACTCATACTATAATGACATGCTCCAACTCAACTATATCCTAAAGAAATGAGAAAAAAATCGTTGTAAATGTAGAAAAAGATTAAAGAAGACACAAAGACTACTAATTTCGAATGACATGACAGCTCAATGATTAGAACTTGGCAGATGGTACCACTAGGTTATGGGTTTGAACCCAGCCGGTGACATGTTTATCAGGGTGTGTTGGCCAGTTCTGATCTTTGATAGGTTATGGGATCCTGAAAACCTAGCTCGCCTTCCGAAAAAATATATATTTGCCAATGGCATGACAATTCAATGATTAGAGCTTAGCGGATGGTACTATTAGATCATGGGTTCAAACCTAGCCAATGACATGTTTATTAGTTTATGGTGTGTTGACCAGTTCTGGTCTTTGATAGGTTATGAGATCTTGAAAACCCAACTCACCTTCCAAAAAAAAAAAAAAAAAACTACTAATTTAGGAACGAGACAATAGGGCTGAACAAAAAACCGATCAAACCAACCGAACCGATCTAAACCGAACCAATCGGTTCGGTTTAAATTCGGTTTTGATCGGTTTCGGTTTGAAAAAATTCAAAACCGAAGTAGTCGGTTCGGTTTTCGGTTTATATGTGATTTTAACCGACCAAACCGAACCGACCGAATATATATAATAAATAATATATTTTTTATATGTAAATAATATAATATGTTTAAAATAGTCGATCGGATCGGTTTTATTTCGGTTTTGGTTCAATTTTAGTCGGTTCGGTTCGGTTACGGTTTGCATAAATTAGAATCGGATCGGTTTTGTTAATGGTCGGTTCGGTTTCGGTTTGAAAATTTTAAAACCGACCTAAGTCGGTTCGGTTCACGGTTTAGGTGAAAAACCGAACCGTCGGTTCGGTTTTCAGCCCTACGAGACAATGAGAAACGAGAAGAGTAAACTTTTATTGCTAAAGGTTATTGGAGGACCAATGTTTGACCTAGTGTAGAGTTTGTGATAAAATCTTTTAATGTTGTTTAAGTAGTGGACGTGGACTTGATAAAAAGATTGGTGATAATATTACAGTCGCAAACATAACCATGCTACAAAAATGGTAAAAGTATAGCTGAATATAGTTTGAGAAAAATCATAGTTTGAGTGAAAAGTAGTAAATATTTAGTGTTATTGGGGTTTCAAAGTGTGATTAAATGCTTTAGAAGTATGCAAACTGCAAAGCCCATTGGAAGAGGAGGGGAAGCCTAAATGGTGCTGATAATGCCAACACTCCAAATCTTCCTTGATAAGAAGTTGAAGAACTTACTTCATAAATTTATTAATGCAAACACTCCAAAGAGCCATGAATATCTTCACCAATCCAAAAGATTACAAATCTGTTGATACAAAAGTTTCATCATCTGAATGACGACTGTGTTTGATACACTCGGACCAGGTGAATCTTAACATTCTCCCATACTTTTCATCATGTTTGATCACTGCCAATTGCCAGAAAGGCAAGTGCATTTTGACCATATGCTGCTGCTTGAGGTTAGAACCTTGGACTTGGGCGGCTCTTGTTGTATCTGGACGGGTTTGTTTTGGCAACGTCAACAACTATCATCCAGCCATTGATGATCTGCAAACATCGGTTAGGAATGACGAGAGTTAAGCTTATTTTCAAGTAAATGGTATTGACTATTAAAACTGAAAATGTAACAGAAGCAGACCAAAGCTTTTACACTTACCTTGCCATCCATCTCCTTGAGAGCTGCAGCAGCAGCTTCTTCTGTCGTATACTCAATGAACGCATAGCCCTTCGACCTTTTAGATATCTTGTCCATTATTATCTTAACTGTTAAACAACAGCTTCCAATTAGCACATCATGTTTTCAGATTGTACAGGCAATGCAGATTGAAAGAACCATTGCAAGGATAAAAGAAATACCTTGGACGAGTTCACCAAAACCTTCAAATGCTGCACGTAAGGTTTTCTCTGATGTGTAAAAGGAGAGACCTGCACGCCCCAAAAGGTTGAACCATTAGCGGGAACAATGTGCTGATCTCATACAATTCGTAAAATTCAATACATATATCATATGTTCAATCAAGCATTATCATCTTTTCACATCCACACAAAAATTTACTGAGCTACTAAATGGCAGCCACTGTATTATCCAGGCAATAACCGATCCTGAACAATGAAACCTTCATAGCTAGCTCTAATGTAGGAATGTATAAACATTGGTAAAGTATACGATGGTTAAAGAAAAACAACTAAAGTATAGCAAGTAGTTTACCAGTAACAAAGAGGCGTTTTGTCTTGATGGGGGGTTCCTGCGCATCTGCTGACTCTTGGGATTTCCCATCAGCTGGAAAATATATCAACCACCAGATGCACCATTAGTATGTGTTTAGTTTTACTACATGGTAATTGTTTAACCCATAACTAAAACATAAGAAGCATTAATCATAATGCTGACTTAAGAAATCCCATTACATCCTTAACAAACTCCAGTCATGCAGCAAGAAATTCATTCTTGTATCTCAAATTACTTTACCATGTCACTGATTTTAATAAAAATAGTAATGTGTATAGTAAGGGAAACTCGCTTTTCCCACCCACTTTCCAAATATTTGAACAAGGCTAACTATACAAGCAGAAACCCTACATCCACCCACTGACCTTCCTAAAACGGAACTCACAAATATATCTAGTTTCAGAACCCTGGATTAAATTAGAGAGTGGGTGATTGATTAATTATCATGAACAATTGAAGGTCTTCAGTAGTTTTAAATTGCTAGTAAACAGGCAGTTAAGATTTGGGTATGAAAATAAAGTGATTGACACATTTCAAGGTGCTTTTGACAGCTACAAATAATGTTTATGTTTATGTTTTAAGAGGCGCAAACATATGATAATTGTATTTCAGCTGATATTCTTAGCCTGATCAAATTAAAATTAATTGATCTGGTTTCTTATGCATCTACACTTTTCAAAAATTTTAAGGACAAAATTACATTTAGTTGTTTGGCCAAGAAGCTAGTAGCGCATTTTGTGCAGCACAGATGTCCATGGCAGATGGTGCTTGTGCGTTTGGTACAGTTGCATTATTTCCGTGTCTTTAGAAGTTGTTACAATGTCTTTTAAGTCAACTAATGAAATTCTTAACCCTATTGCTAGAAACCCTTCAAAACCACTTTCACCTAAGTTACCAATAATGCACAAAGATGTTCATTAACACCGCTATAATGACAGATGCTAGATCTTCTTTGGGCAATTATAACTGGTCAAGGCTACAAGCAGAAGTTTCTTGCTTGATGGGTAAGGATCAATATCTTAATGTTACGAGCTTGCTTGATGGGTAAGGATCAATATCTTAATGTTACGAGCTATCAGAACTTCCTCCAAAAATTAAACTAGGAAGTAAAATGCCAAGTTGATAAAGAGCATAAAAGATGCTGTCAATCTTAATAAAAGCAACTGTATCCTTAAGTGTTTAACATGCTGAGGAAATGGAGAATAAACAAGCAGAAGATCATCAATATTAACTTACCTCCATAGTTTTTATAATCTGAACCAAAATTCTGATCAGGTTGAACAGATAGAACACCATGCTCACCTGCTCCAAAATGAAATCGTCATCATCGTATCGTATTACACATAATAAAAAAAATTGGAAATGAAGGGAGCAGTCGCAACAGAACTAACCAGCCAATTGCTGTGCGCATTCCTCATCAAGTTCACAGCAGAACCCCAAATTGTTTTGCCAGGACATGTGGTATATACACATTTGTGCATCCTTTTCACTGTAGAAGATCATTTATTTACATTAAAAAAAATGAAAGCAAAATAGAATGCAAGAAAGATGCAAAAAACAAACTTACTTCCCCAAAACCTTTGTTAGCATACGAGCATAGTAATCCACCATTTGTGCCTTTGTAACAACTTCGACAGTCGATTTGTCTACTCTAACTAACCAATATTTAGAGGTTCCTTCACTAAATAATCGAGAAGTTCCACCATTTGAACCAAATAGGGTGCCAAACTGAATATCTGGTACACTGTAGTCCTTTTCCGTACAATCAATATTCAGGTCAGGCTTGACAGATATAACCTCAGGTAAACCTACAATACAAGAGCAAATTAAATTTTTTCTTCACTCGTCTAGAATTAGTGGAATTCTAAGCTATCTAGTCCTCTTAGAACATAATTAAAAGCATCCATATCAGAACAACTGAAAAATTCCCATAAAGGGGTTTCTTTGATATCGAGCCAAGCGCGGATCAGGCGATGGAATGGTTAATTCAAAAACTTTAGAAAAAGACTAGCAAAAAGTACAATGACATAGTTCCCAACAAACTATGCATGAAGTGACATTGTTGCAATTCAAATGATAAATAAGTGCTTTACACTATGTATCATCTGTTTTGAATTGATTCTGTTAAAAGATGTCATACACCCATTTTTGTTTCTCACCTAACCAATACAACATTTTCAAGTCCAGTCAGGATTAGACACCTATACTATCGTTTATACATCATAGTGCACAGAACCATAAAAAGAGAAATGTAAAGTATAATGCAACTCCGACTCACTTCTTGTTCCAACGAAACAAAGGAATAGTGTATGATAAGAGTTTTATAAATCTCCAATTCAGACTATAATGCAATAAAATCTGTATCTTGAAACACCCTCTTTCCTAGAAACATACACAAAGATGAAACTTAGGTATATCAATAACCAAAAAAATCAAATAAGGACTTACTAGCAAGTTTTTGAGAGGCCTGCTCATCAATGTCACAACAAAACCCAAAATGGGTCTTCCATGAAACGTCATAAATACACATCTGAGCTTCCTTTTCACTGCAAAAACACAACCAAAGATGACAAATTTGGACAAATGAACTCGAAATTTCACAATGGGTATCAACCAAAACAAATAGGGTTCATCACACTGACCTTCCCAGAACCCTAGCAAGGGTTTTGGCATAAAAATCAACAATTTGTGATTTGGATTGAAGTTCTTTTGGAGGGGTTTTCATGATAACCATCCAATAGTGTTGGGTTCTAGTAGTAGAAGCAAGAACATCTGAAGCTGTTTGTGTAGCTGAAGTGACTGAAGTAGAAGAAAAGGAAGAAGCCTTAGAGGTGATTTTGAGTGCATTTTTGTAGGTTGAATGGGGTAATTTGATTTGAATGGGGAAGAAGGTGGAAGACTGAAGTTTGGGTTTCAAAGGTTGGAATGTAATTATTTGGGCGGTGTTCTTGGTTGCGGTGGTGGTGGTGGGGCAAGGGGAAGCTGAGAAGAGCTTCATGGTTCCCGCCAAGGTGGTTGCAGGGCCCCAAAACCACAAGCCAAAGAATCTAATCCTTTCGGGCTTGTCTAATTGGCGAGGAAACGGGCGAGGGAGGGGGGTGGACTCACGCATCTCGAGGGGGATGGAGGGTTCCACCCCCTCCCTCGCCAATTAGAATTCCCCACTCCTTTCACTACTGTATATTTTGGGGGAAATTCTAAATGGCGAGGAACCAGCGAGGGAGGGGGTGAAGTCGTTCATTTCTTTCGAGATATGTGAAAGAGTGTATTTTGATGTGTTTTTACACATCTCG